>VDFB02109204.1:0-47040 GCA_007258455.2 Sequoia sempervirens | reverse complement strand
CTAATTTAGACCCCTGTAGTCTACAGAATCATTATTGTTTCTATAATGTCTTTCTTGCCCATTGTTCCCATCAACACACTAAATCATTAAGGCTTCCAATTGAACTAAATTCTGTTGTAACTCATTTTGACCTCTAGCAAAATCATTTAAAATCTCTCTTGTGTTTTGTTTCTTGTCTCCAGTTGCCATGCTACAAACTAAAAGTTAATACTCTGAACTACCTAACAGGATGGTAGGAGTTAACTGAGCTTTGATACCAATGTAATGTGCTACCCTATTCTGTACAATTTTTTTGATTTCACCATCTAACCAGTTCAGACATTTCGTCAAACAGTTTACTTTGTAATGTATTCTGAGTTTAAGCTTAAATGTTTCAACACTTCTTGTAAATGGACTTTCAACAATAGTAAGTCAGTTCACAGTTCTAATAAGTAATCAATAATTTGACGTTGTTTCAAATAACCATACATTCAATTAATCTCTACCCCACTACATGCTATCTTAAACATATACTTCCAAGTTTGATTAAAAGGAATTATTGCAGTTACAAAGATGTGTATGTGGTAAATAACATTTCCCAAACTAGTCTTCCTGAATAGCAGAGAAATTAAGGCATTTATTAATTTTGTTCATAAAGTAACATTACATTGCCTAACCTAAGCAACGGCACCAGTGTATTGAATTTGCTTGAAATTTGTTTCCAGGAACACAAACACAACTCCCACTTCTCATATGAGCGTTGGAAATCCAGCTTCCTTCAGATAGTCCATTTTCTCACAGAATTCCAATTTCTGAATTGCTCATTTACCCCTGATCGGCTCCTTCAAAGAAAGGCCACGACCTCCCTGATTAATAAAATGTAGTAGCCCGTAAACTTCAGCATGGGTTTGTTGTTCAATTTCAAAATGTCTTCGACACTTTACATAGTCGCACCATTCTTCCCTTTGAAATGATTTCCTGTTCTCACAATTCAATAAGTTGAAACTTCTTTTTTTAAAGGAACGATAGCTAGGAGAAGAGCTCTAATCTTCTGTTAGATGTATGAGTCGACAGTGAAACTAAAGTTGTCAGGAAATAGTTATATATTAAATGCCACCTTAAATGCCAACGTCATATTCCACTCGTTCCTTCTTCATGTGATGCCAGAGAAATTGAATATTAAACTGATGATAAGCGCAAGACTCCTTACTACTAAGTTGTTCCCTTATACACGTCTCCTGGTGCATAGACAGCTTGCTCATTTTATGCCACGAGAGCAGTTCCAATTTCCACTTGAATATTTTACCTCTAAATCTTCAAGTGGCAAAGATAAATTCAATCACTCAAGCAAATCTTGAATTATTCGATGAAAACCAAACTTCTCTCTGTTACATTACTTATCGTTCTATATAGTATTAAAGAATTTCCGCCAGTCTTCACCTTACCATGATATTCACCTCCTTATCGGAATTTGATTGCAGATAAATCACAACTATAATACAGGTGTGATATGTATATGAATTGGAAATATAAAGGAAAGACTAAGATGGCGCCATCAAACATTAAGTGATGAAGCCTTCAGAAAATTACTCCACAATGGTCTTTGGTCTTCCTGAATTCTTTCCCAATTATGCCGTATGCTCCAATGAGAGAAGAATTCTACAGAATTAAATTATTGGAGTCTCTCTTGCCTAATTTTTGATTTGAAATAGCACTCTCATGATACCAACAAAGACCAACTCCTATAAGCTAAACTTACCAATTACTCTGGAGCGGCGATTCAACTTCCCAAGTCCTGTCACCAGTGATATTGAATCCTTCGTCCATACCTGAATATGGCCAGCATAAGGATTCCGACATTCCTAGCTAGAGAGACAAACTCCTATGAAGGCCCAATACCTCTTTGTTAAGAAATACGGCAGTACCAAATGATAACAAATTATGCTAGCTGCTCACGCTATTTATTGTTTCCCTTTATTATCTTGCAGATTCTACCATCCCCTCATACGATGCCTTAGTTCTTTCTTTGAACATGGTAGACTCAGTAATTCAATGATTTCTCAAACAATCATTCCCTTAGTTACAAACAATGAGCAAATTTACGGACCATTCCAGAAAGGACTTCTCAATTTTTTTTCAAACTGATAGCAATAAACTCAAGCGTGAAACCTGAATGGCTCCACCCGCAAATAGATTTGGGTTTCCGTCCAAATCACTGAATCTCGAGGGTTTACGTCCTCAAGTCTCCAAAAATCCAACTCTCCAAGATCAGAAAAACTAAGCCTCTGAAACAATGCTCCTCAATTATTTTATTCCCTTTGCTTTGTCTTTTGGCTTTTTGCTTGCCTCGACTGTTCAATTTTCTCCTCTTTTAATTTCTAATTGTGACATAATTTGATTTTGCATTTAATAAGTCACTAAATATAATATTATTTAATTAATAATATTTCCTTTTGGATTAACATTTGGAGGGAAATATTAAATAATTAAAATAATATTATATTTCTTAATGTGATAAAAAACAAGACATTACAGTCCACCAAGTCTTATCAATATTTCACTTTATTAAAATATTTTATCTCAACAAGAGAAGTGGCCAACACAAGCTCTAACCTACCAAAAATAGTTCCAAGAGTGTGGGAGACCAACTGCTTAAACTGACCTACCTGAAGTAGCATTTGAATTGGCCTGCGAAAACCCTGCTAAAAATAGCATTTACTAAAAATAGTAAGTGTGTCCAAATGCATTTTAACTACATTTTGAGCAATTGTCACAACTTACTAAAAGTAGTAAGTTTGGAAAAGTCTTTTGTTTCAGTTGCATGTCACACCACTACGGAGCTCTTTAAAACCCCAGAAGGAATCCAAAATCCAAACTGCAAAATTCCAACATGCAAGCACCCAAAACTGCCAAAACATCCTCTACAAAATAGGAAACCCTAATTACTGCTCCTGACTAGCCTGTAGGCCTTCAAAATAGGCTAATGGCCAACTGCACCGATCACTGTTGAGAAGGGGACATTACATGAAGCAATGGTTGTCACCAAACAGTGAGTTGTCCAAGCAACTTTTCCTCTCCTAAAAGATCATTCCATCCATTTTGCTAAAGCAAGTCTAGGGGCTCCATTAGCAATGCCCTAAAGCACCACTTCCTTTCCTTATAACTTGAATTTCAGCACCATGGTTTGGTAGTTTTGAGTGAACTCCCCCAAGGAATGTAACTATTTCACTCCTAAGACCATGTTGGCCTCTCCAGGACCCACTACACAAAAATCATCATGCACCTTGTCTTCCTAAAGTGATGTCAAGCTACTATATGATTTTTGTATATGGGATGGTAAAGCCATTTGCAACTATAATACTAAAAACCTTCAACTTCCTCTATTTCCAATCCCCTTGTACAACCAATCCTTCATCTATAAATTTGTAGGTTGCCCCACTATCAATTAGAAATTTTTTTTTTTTCTTGCAAAACTCCAAGAATGCTAAAAGAATGATGCCTAGGAGCACCAAAAAGGGTGTCTCTTGAAGACTAGATTCTAATTCTTTACTTTTATGTTATGATTTATTCACTTTTGTTTTTGGTTCAAATTCCTCTATATGTAATGTACCTATGCTTTACCAAGACATTTGTGTCCTAGTACCCATGGCTTCTTGCATGAGAAGCACAATTTCATCTTAGTTCATTTTTTTGTTTCTTTCTCTTTTCTTTTTCTTTGAGGTACTTTCTAATGAAATGTGTTCTTCAAAAATGGTTCTTTTGTTGTCTTACAAGTGATGTCTTGGAGTAGAATTTGTTCTGCAGTACGGATGTTTCCAAAGTTAAACCCCTCTTAATGGCTTCCTACAAAGATAGTGGGTCAAAATCCTTCACCCAACCTCTAAGAGGCTCAATTAAAAAGTTCATAAAAAGAACAATAAGTCTACTTTCAAAAACATTAGGACCCATCACTGATAACCTTTTAAATTTTGCTAAATAGTTTTCCACTGTAGTGTATTGTTTCAATTAGGACAACTCTTTGAAATGAATCTCAAGGTCCTTCCTATGAAACTTGTCTAGATTAAGGGTGGCAAATTTGATGGCTTCTTCTTCATACATTAGGTTAAATGAAAAGTATGAGTCTAACTTTTGAACCCAAGTATTAACTATACATTTGTTTGATCCACTATAAGAAGGAATGGTCAACTTACTACTCTTCAAGTTCTACTACTCTCTAAAAAAAATTATGCTAGAAAGGTCTAGATGTAACAATTACTTTGTTATTTGGAGCAGTAGTAGCACTGCCTTCACCTTTAGGTGTTTGGGAATGTCTTGGACTATTTAAATTATGCATTGTTTGTAACAACTGAGCCATAATATTTTTCATTTGTTGTTGGCCTTGACTCATACTGATGATGCCATTATACCAAAAATCAGCCTTTTCTTCATTTGTCAAAACCTTCTTACTTTTATCCCCCATTTTTGTTTCTTCAATTTCTTCACCCTAATCTTGCAATTTTTTCTGCTTTGTCTAATAAAATATTATTAGTCTATCACTAGGTCTATCACTGAGTTGTATTAAAGTGTATCAACTCTCACTCTGCAAGCTAACAAGATCATGCTCTAATACCACGGTAATAATCCTTGTTGATATTTTTAATGATTTTCTGATATTTTTGCAATATTGGAATAAAAACAAAATGCTAAATAACAACATAAACTACTAATAACATCAACTCTTATGAATCTAACAAAACTTGATATAATGAACTGAAAACCCAAGGTAATTTATTGTTGCAACAACAATAAAATATTTTGGATATAATGTCAGTAGTAATTACATACATAAAAAGGCTGCAAGCATTTACATTTTTCTGCTATTAATATTCCATACAAATGTGGTCATATGGCCAACTCATAGAGGATGGTATGGAAAAAATAAAGTGGAGTCTTCAAGCTTCGAAAAGCTTGCAATCCCTTTTCAAAAGGGTATGAAAATTATAAGTGATACAATCCAATCTTTTGGAGTGATACAACTCCTTCCTTGAATGGTATAACAACCAATGAATAAAATATCATTCCCTTCCAATAATATTTCAAACTTTGACTTGTACAACACCTAAAAAATAATAAATATATATTCAAAGGTGTACATCTCTTTCATACAAAGAAACAAGTCTTTAAATATATATGGCTCCCATTAGCAAATAATATAATCAGCAAGATGGTAGGGATGGTGATAACAATGTAACATAACACCATAAAGTTGTACAACTTGGCCAAGAATGGTATAGCCAACATAATAATAAAGGATTTGCCATTGAGCACCAATAAAATATAATACTATGAAATCAATTTTCAACCTCACTAAAATCTTCAATCACCAAATTGGAATTACAATAACTATAATCTTTTAGCACTATCGTAATCCTTCAATGGAATCACCACAAATGAACTATAGGGTTTTTTCCGCAATGGAAACCAAGAATGTTTTTGTCCTCCAAATTTCTAAACCAAAGGGATTTTGTTAGCAGATTAGAGATGAATAAAAGGTTCCAGCTCTAAAAAAGAGAGTTTGATAACAATAACAATGGATGCCCTTTTCGGTGCCAAACTCTTCTTTTATATTCACCTTTTTATTTTGAGTTTTCTTTTCCTGCCTAATATTACCTCCAAAGGTGTTCAAAAATATTTTTAACAAAATGTTTCATTAGATCCACATTAATAAAATAATAATATATAAGTCATCTTTTTATAAAATTATAAAATAAAGTTACTAGACAACTTAGAATATTATTATTGAATTATTTCCAAAATTTTATCCTTTAGCCTAAGGGAAATAAGAAATAGGCTATAATTCTCCTACATATTTTAATTTTGAAAAGGAGACATGACATACAAAGCAAATCATTCAATTTCGTCAATTTGTTATTCCTTCAAATTTGGAGTTTGAAGGATTTAAGGATGAAAACTTAGTGTGGGAGACTCGGAGGATGAAAACCCTCTTGGTTTTCATATTTGGATTTTAGGACCAAAAACCTCTTATCCATTAGATGTGATTCCATATGAGGATCACAATTGTGTTGATTTGTTGAAGATTGATTGAAGATTTTATCATTAAGGATTGGAATGGTAGGGTATTTGTAAGAAAATATACAAATATCATCATAACATTATTATTTACCATAATTTGAAGGATATCTCTTGTTGCGTTCAGCTTTGGGACTACTGTCATCATCATTTTTGGTCTCCATATTTCACCATTTATAGTCGTGCAGTCATATATTGTTGTTGTTTGTGAGGAATTTCAGGCATATTGCAAGGTTCTAGTGTTGCACCAAGTTTATGCTTTATTCACATTTGATATCAGTCATTTACTAGTAGATTAATAGGGGTTTTCAGATACTTGAACTTTCATGCTAGATGTCATGCTATTTTAGGTCATGGTATAGTAGTTCTAGCTGTCAACCCTATCCAAACATTTTTTTACTATTGCAACTCACTTATAGGCTGCAACAAATCCATATAAAAACACTATTCTATTAGCTAGTTTGATTTGTACCATTTGTGAGTGTACTTGTAATTGCATGAAATAAATTGATATTTTGTGCCCAAATTCATTTTGGTTTATTGTTGTTAATGAACATTTAATTGCTGACGAAATATCCCCCTTAGTTTATTTTTGAAATTTATCAAAACAAGACCAACACAAACACCATTGATTAGTGTTAGCTCCAAAGATAACTAGCTTGGAAAGTAAGCCTTCACCAAGAATACTCACCAAGATCCTAATGAGGGCGAGGTGATAGCATATGGTGTCAGGGATCATTAGCAACTAGAAATAGAAATTACAATGCTTACTAAGTGGCTAGCCGACCATGAAATGAAAGTAAATGCTGGAAATGCAAAGTAAGTAGATAACCGACCACGTAAGCTCTACCACTTATTCAGCATGAGTGATTATTACAAATTGTCAAACCTGAACCTCAAATGCAAGAAGAAAATTGAGAAATTAAGCATATAGACTACAAACTAGTGATTATAACATATCAAACATGAGATCCTTTCACAGAGAACAAACTTCAGGCCTGGCTTTCATGTCCATGTTAAACCTGATCACTATTTATGAACATTTGATGTTTTCATTCTAAGTTTGATAAACTTGGATTGGAAGGAAGAATCACACATAACCATTTGTAACATTATGATGTTGCATGTTAAGAGCTTGTATGAAATTCATAGTCCCGGGACGTGCCAAGACTCGCGCAGACGCGGTGAGTCGCGCTCCGAGCGGCCGCATCCAGGGCTGGACTCGTCGGACGCGCTGGACGCGCCGCGTCCGGCGAGTCCCGACCCTTGGACACGGTCGTGGCAGCAAAGGCCAAAAAGGCCAAAAATAAATAAAAACACAACTTTTTTTTTAATTTTTTTTTACTTATATCTTCTATTTCGCCCTAAAAGCAACCTCATTTCATTCATTTGGAAAAATAGGAGGAGAAGAGAGAGTTGTGAAGAAAAATAGGAGAAGAGAGGGCAACTGGCAAGTTGTTGAAGACAAATCCAGGGGCATATATCATTTGGGGAGCTTCATACCAGCAAGGATGTGCATTGAGAGCTCATTACCAGTGATTGGGAGGAGTTTGTATTGCATTCCAAGCCAAATCTAAGAGGTAAGTTCGATTTTAATTGATTTTTTTGTGTTTTTCTAACAAATAAGGCGGCAAGCCGGCCATGAATCCACACTACCACTTATTCAGTGGGGGGAATTGAACAAGTGTTGAAAGTAAAATATGAACTCAACCACTTCTTCAGTGGGAGTGATTACAAAAAGTAATTTGTTGTAAGTTAAATAGCTGAAATAGTACTATTGTAATCAACATTACAATTTTCCTTCTTTTACAATGATTTAATGAAGAATATTGCTCTAATTTCAATTAAAAAATTTTACAATATTCCTTGGTACAATTATGAATGAGAACATCAAGGAAATACTGCATAAAGCTGTAATAACCTGGTCTAATATACAAAACCAACAAACTGAAAACACAAACCAACAAGCTAAGATCACTCCAAAATGCTCATAACTCCATCAAAACTCACCCAAATGAATCCAAACCAAATGCAAATGAATCCTAGAAGAAAGGCGACCAAGTTCAAGACAACAACTAGCTTCAAACGTTTCCCAAACTTAAATACACGCATTCCAATGCAAGCTGGAAATGATTAAACCCTCCTGTCAAGGGCAACTAGCTCTAGAAAATTGGATACTTCGTATAAAAATCTGAAACTTGGAGAAAGGGGGTGCCCAAGGTAGGAAAGATGATAGCTTTAATACCCATAACCAATAAAAATTCACACAAAGAGCTGTGAATGAAAATGAGTTACAGCCATACAAAAACCAACAACCTCAAAATCAAATTATACAAAAGCAATCTGAATTTGGAAATCAAAATAAACTCAATCTGCACTCCTGGATGAAGCACAGTCTTTAGAATCCAGCTAGGTACTGTCTTGCAAGTACGAAACTAAATGGATGGAGCTAGGAGGTATGCATTCCTCAAAGCGAGAGCTCTGAATTCATTTCAGCAGCATTTCGATATAATCAACAATAATGAATACCAAATGATGGAGCAAAGGCCTGCTTAAATAGATTTCTCCAGGTGACCTTTCAAATTCCACCTTTTCCCTCCAAAAGGGATGCCCAAGCATATTTAAAATAATTTATTTTAAAATGCACTTTATTCTCCATCTTCCTAGGTGTCCAACATCACCCTGGCAAATATTTAAACATTAAAACATGTTCAATTTCTTCATGAGGTGTCCAAACTCAAGGCCCTCTTTTAAAACAACATTAAGTCATTAGACTAGGCCATGGGGCCCAAAAACATAATAGATTATTAAAATGACTTAAATGATTTAATTTTCCGAAACAAGCCCCAAAGTGCCTTAGGCCAGAATTCACCAAATCTACTCTGCCCGAAATAGAAATTGAACTGACTGCTAAGCTGCTGCCAAAAATAGCACTTACTAAAAATAGCATACTGCTAAAAATAGTAAGTGTCTCCAAACTCATTTTGAGCACAAACCAAGTAACCGTCGTGACTTACTAAAAATAGTAAATGTTGGGAGAGGTTGTCAAATGAAGATGCATGTTACACCATTCTGAAGCTCTCTAAAAACCCAGAAAAACCTAGAAACCTTTCTCACATGCAAGGTATCTGCCAAAAATGCATGTCATTTTTTTGTCATGCATGTTACCTCATCTTGAAGCTCTCCAAAAACCCAGAAAGCTCCACTAGACATGTATCAAAACTCTCACATGCAAACCTTCAAAACCCCCTATAAAATAGGAAACCCTAATTTCCATTTCTAACTAGCCTATGGGCCTCCGGAAATAGGCTATCAATCACAAAAGAGTGTATGGCTAAAATGGGGACATTACAGCTAAAGACTGTCTTCATTCATTTCTATCATTAATGGTTAGATCTATCATCACAAATAATTTATGAGGATTTCCTATATTGAATTTTGGGTCATTAATCATCAAATATAATGACCATAATTAATAATGAAGTGTTGTTAAGGGTTTCATATCCATATCAGCATGTTATTATTTTCATATTTTTGTCATACAAGGGTTCCCAAGTTAGTATCAGTCATAACAATTTAGATCTTTTGTAGTAATTGATTGTTATTTGAATTTGAGGGTTTTTAAACTTCAAATCAGTATTGTAGATTGTTGATCAACATCTATTCATTGGGGTTTAGCATCTACATTTGGTATTTGTTCAATATTTCATCTTGTGCACAATGTGAAATTCACATAAAACCTTAGGTTGTCCAATTAGGGACACTATGAGTGTAAGATTTGACATGACGAAACAACAAATCATCGTGAAAGGATGAAATTCCTATAGCAAGAAATTTGATACGATATTTATTAGCAAAAGTTCAACATCATTCCATTGCATAATTACATCACTATTTGCATTGAGAATTATCACATAATTATTTACACAAGGTGTGTATCTAGAACCATAAGGTGTTCTTCATGCTTCCAACCCTTTGTTAGACATGATCATGGGCAGCACTCTACCTTAATGATTCACTAAATTCATAAATGCGAAAAAAATATGTATGATGCATGCATAATCACACGAGTGGGAACATGCAAAATAATTCTCTATCATGATATTAGTTGACACAAATTTCAAAATTTCTATCACATATCCCTATATCTTCGAACCCATGCTAACTTTGTATGCATGTTTCCAATTTATATAAATATAAATATGTTGTGACTGCATGCTTGTTTGCATCTTTTCCCAAATACGGTCTGTAAGTGGAGTGACAAGGCTATTGAAATAATCAACTGGATCTTAGGACGAGAAAACTCCAAAGAAACTCAGGTAAACATCTAAACTCATACAAAATCAATGTTACCTTATAGCTTCTAACATGGTAAAATTCATACTAAACATTATTATATTCAATCCAATTTTATGATTGTTTCAAGTAAGGTGAATAGAAATTGACCTTGTTCTACATTAGTGTTGTGATTTTTATATCTAACTGAAATTTATTACCTTGTTCCATGCAGCACGTTGGTAGCCACTTGCATGCTGCCGAACTAGACGCCGATGCCTTTGCACCCAATCATCACCTAAAAAATCCCTTGCCTCAGATCTGTCCATCTCAAACCCGTGGTAAGATAATTAAAAAGTTCTAGAATTATGTCAAATAAAGCATACATATAAGAGAGAAATGGAGATAAGTCTAATTACACAAAATTTATATTCATACAAACAAAATTTAAATATGAACAGAATCAAGAGCAAAATATGCTTTTAAAATGGTAAGGTGTTCTCCTACACATGGGACATTGTAGAAAAAAAAATCAAAGATCGTTTGATTGTCAAATAGAGCAATAAAAATAACTTACTTTCTAATTGAACTAACCATATGGTGGATGTTATTCATTAGAAATAAATGCATTAGAGCAGGGTCCTTGTATTGCTTTGCCTTTTCATCTAGATTTGTTAGGAGGGTGGAAATAATGTTCCTGATTCGAGATGATAGATCGCCATTTTTCTCATCTTCCTTAAATATATGTTCTAATGTTGTCCTATATCTGTAAGAAATAAAAAGGAACACATTTATATCAAATATCGAAACTAACTTTCATGAGTTTGAGCCATAGCTGCAAAGCACAATGAAAACCATGTACCTAAGGAATTGAAAATCATCTTTAGCTCCTCAGATATGATAAAATGGTGATTGTTGAATTTTGTGCCTACTTAGATTCCAAAAAATGTATTACTTACTCAAACAGAAACTTTGCATAGTTCATGACATGGATAGTTAAAGAATGAACAGTGCCATCATGTGCAATTGTCTTAATGGCACCTTTCTCCATACCATCTTCAAACTGGCTCAATGAATTGCACGCTGTTTGTCCCAACCTTTTCATTAATTCTTCAAAACTAGACAATGATTCCATAGATGCTTTTGCTTGAAATATATGTCGAACCTTCATTCAGTTGCAAAAACAAGTTGCATGAGAAGGATCCATGTCACTTGACACTAACACAAATTACAAGACATAAATATGATCTTTTTAAAATTGAATACCTTTTTTAATTAATAGAAATTATGATACAGATATGCTTTTGATTCTAATAAGACCATGTCAATTTTCTAATAAGAAAAAATTGTATACAAAATATTCTACTATTATTATGCACTACAGCATTTAAATAAATCTGAGTTTCTTTCAGAATAAATTATGATAAAAAAAGATTTTGATTCTAATAAGACCAAGGCACTAATAAGCAATATTTGTATACACAATATTCTACTATTATTATGCACTACAACCGTTGGTTATGGAAGCAAAGAAATAAATTACATTAACGCCCACGATTGATTAGATTAGATCAATGAAACTCAAAATTAAACTAATAAGAATAGCATGTGAGAGCAGAAAAGGAATCCCAGCTCTAAAAGAGACAGAGGACTAAGAGATATATCGTACAAAAAAATATTCTAGCTAGCTAGGGTGGATAAACCTAAATTGGATAATCCCTAAATATGTCAATATATCACATGTTTCAAACCTAGTAATGATCATGAGAAAGAAACACTTTTTTATAGAATTAGATAGGAATATTTATAATCTAATAGAAAGGAATATTGGTCCACTTTTGTATCAAACAAAAGACCATTACCCTTATCAATCACTAAGAAAAATCCAATACAAGACATAATAAATTTCATAGAAGAATGTTCAAGACTAAGTGAATCTCATTTGATGATCCAATGGAATGCAAGAACCTCCCCAAGAAATTCTCCCATTATCCATGGCCAGCGGTTCTCGTACGATAGAGAGGATGCTGGAAATGCACATTTAACTAGATTACAAGGAATGTGGGTAGTAGTAACTAGATTACAAGGAATGTGGGTAATAGAGGTAGTAAAACCTCTAAGTTGAGGAGCAGATCCACCTCATCTAGTAAACAAAGGAAACAATTACAAAAAAAAAAAAACGAATCATATGGGGTGATGAGGTCCCTTTGATCTGTTACCAGATAAGTAATGGTAGAATCCAAAGAATGCTTAACATCACTAACATAGGGATAGGTAAAAAAAGAGATAATTAACATGGCGGTCCTTGAAAACCTCCTCAAATATTGATGTATGAAGGAAACCCTTTCCGATATGTAAAGGCCAAACAACTATATTTAGGATAGTGGAATAATAAAATAAACAATTTCTTGAAACTTTGCATAAGCAATAAATCTCCAATAAATCTTGTAGTAGAAGGGATATGTAGTTTAAATAAAGTACTTCCCCTATTTTGATGGAGATCCCTTGATGGATCATGACAAAGACCTAGTTTCTACACATGCAGATTTAGCACTTGGCAATGGAAAACCAGCAAAGGATGAAGATTTGGTTGAGTTCCTGGAAGACACTGCAGATAGGTATGATGTAACTTCTGATTTTCTGTTTTATGACAGCAGTCATAATTATGAGTATAACGATGAGATAGCAGCTATGACACATTAAGGGAATGATGTTGAAGAATCTTCTAATATTGGAAAGCAAGATGTGGGTGTTAAAAATGAGGAATACATTGTGGATTCAAGCCACAAGAAGTCTAATTTTGTGTATCATACCATGGAAGATGTCAAGAGAATGCAAGTCTTGTGTGATGGTTGGTTACAAAGAGCAAAGGAAGCCAAGTTGTTGGCTGCTCAAGCAAAACAGCGCCTACAGGATATCTAAGAAAAATTCAGTCACATGGACCGTGGAAGGCAACAACTAGGTACTTTCCTTCATCAAACTTTTGAACTTCAAAGGAATGAACATTCATAAATTAAAGATGATGTGCATGGAGCCACCATTGACAAGTATGAGGCAAATGTTGATTTCATGATTATAAACAGTGACACATTGTCTTCACATGATTTTGGTAGTTACATGGTGATTGAAATGCTTCAAGGGGATATCATTGGTAAGAGGCTTTATCTTGTTGTGCTCCAATCTTTCATGAATAAGTATGAAATAGGGATGATAGATCCAAGGTACACAAGAGGTATGGCGTTACATAGTAGTTTTATTACTCCTTGCTTCATGAGATCATCATTATGGGAAGGTCACATGGAATGTAATGTTTTGATTTTAGCTAAGGCCTATTGTCATGATGGAGATTGTGCTACATTGAGTTATCCTTGCATAATGCTTACATTTCCAAACATGAGTATCCCTTCTTTTGCGGAGCTAGAGTTCATATTAGATGGGAAGAATATTGTATTGAAACCTTTATTAGATGGTGCACCAAGGGTAGCATCAGCAAAGAGGAAGAAGGCTTGTTTTGCGCATGATGAAGTAGATGGTTTTACATGTTGCATGATGTTTTCACTTCCAATTATGAGTCATCATCCTTATCAGGATTTGGAGAGCATGATAATCAGAGTAGCACAGCAGTCTTCTGCGAAGACTAAGGTATGTGATGGTGAGTTTGCTGATTACATGTTAAGAATTATTGCACTCCTATCTAGCAGAAATAAGGAGATATTATTTGTAGATATCTTGCAGTGTAGTGTTTCATAAAATAGAGTTTGCAGATTTCGGAGTTTGATATGGGGTTGGTGTTGTGTATTCAGGTGCTGGGAAGGGAGGAATATAATGTCCCCAAGTGTTTGATAAAGTGATTTAATTAATTTGATTAATTTAAGTTGTCCAAAAATTAATAATATTTCAAAAGGACAATTTTAATTATTTATTTTAATTAAAATAAAGTGAAAATAATTAAATATTAAAAATGTCACTTTATTAAATAAAGTTTCTTCTAGAAGCTAGGGTTAGTTACAAGTCGGCTTCTCCTAGAAGATTCATTGGAGCCTTTAAAAGGAGTTGAGTGCAAGGCATTTGGGCATCCAATTGTTGAGTAATATTTCTTACGCATTATGCAAAAGCTTGGAGCCTTTAAAAGGAGTTGAGTGCAAGGCATTTGGGCATCCAATTGTTGAGTAATATTTCTTATGCATTATGCAAAAGCTTGAATCTCAGATTCAGGTAAATCTCTGAAGATGAAAACCTTCAATAGATTGGAAAAGGATTGGATGAAAACCTAGCTCTTTTTGAGAGTGGATTCGTGACGGAATTCACATTGAGAAAAATTTGTAAGTCTTCCTTGAAGACAAATTTATGAGGTATTTGGCTATTTTCAAAATAAAATTTATTATTCAGAAATTTATGATTATTTTCAGTAGTATGGAGCAATTCTGAATAATATTTTGGAAAAGGGAAAAGTGACTCTTGGTTAAATATTGGAGAAAATAAATATAATTTTGCCAGGCATGAATTGTTTTGATAAATAAAAAGTAATTATTATTTCCCTTTGCTGGGTGATAAAGTATTGAAGGAAATGAATATTATATGCGGCAAACATTGTTGATGTGAAGATTTACATAACATTCTATGTTATTTATGCCACCAATATAAGTCTTTTGCTGGAGCCGTAATCTATACCCAGGCAGGTCGATAGGCGTTGGATTTCATTGCACGGTTGAAGCGCATGTTCACTAGGGTTGAAAATGTGAAATTCATGGGTATGTTCATTCTACTGTGAGATCGAATGATTACTTCTGGAGACATTATATGCCAACCACATCATCCTTTAGATCACGCTAGCCATTCAAGGAGCTATATGGAATTCGTGAGTTTTATACTCAGTTGGGTGAAAGTCAATATTAATTGAGAGGCCGATAATACATACTTTGAAGAAGCCGACATATCTCCTTTGGTATCTGACGTGGGCTCGAGACAAAGTCTGCCGATAGAAACAAACAAAGAGTTGCCTCTCATACTATAATTTGAAGTTGACGGGAATTCTCAAGTTGGTCGTTGCTATCCTATTTGTAATACTGGAGGGTCGAACTTGTAGTTTCTAGGTTCAACGTGGCCACAAGATGTTTGTGCAATCTCTGTAATACCTGGTGAAAGAAAGGAAAGCTTGTGCGCGGAGAATAATAGGCATTGGATAACTATTCAAGGAGTTCTCATGAAAGGCGTCAACATCTGAGGCATGCTAGGAGGTCGTTGGGGGTTTAGAAGGCTAGACGAATTCATTTCCAGACTTCATGCTGCCTCTCAAAGGTTTGCTGCCATATCTGATCCCTCATGTGAAGCTACAAACTGAGAATAATTATTAGATAGAAGGTATTTCAACAATGTAGGCTACTGATATCAAGTTTCAGAATTGGTGGGATTCTTCCCAGGTCTGGAATACTTCCATTTATATATTGAAAAATTGATTTCAGTCAGCCAGGATTATATTGTTTGTTTTCTTCAGTTGTTGAACATTTATGAGTCTGAAACGTTGAAAGTAAAGAATGTATTTGTAGCTCAGAAAGTATAAATTTCAGGTTTGAAACATATTTCTGTTGGGAAACAATCCTAAGTATTCAGAACTTCCTTATTAGCATATTGTTCTTTGGATGAGAATATATACAAACAGAAAAGTTGTTATTGTAATGCTCACAAGTTGTCTTTGAAATTCCTGAGGAAAGTAGCATCAATTTGAAGTAAAGATAAATAGAAATATCTACCAATTGGGATTTCTCAGAATATGTATGTTGTAGTAATGATATCTTAGTTCCATTAAATCATTCAATCAATGCAAATACAATCTGGATTTAAACATTACAATCAGCTTGTTTAGTAGTTTGACAAAAGCTTGTTTTGTCAAACTACATTAATCGTTCAAATCAGATCAATCCGGGTAGAGGATATTACACTTTATTAAATTATATTGTTGAACAAGAGGACTTAAATGATTTAAAGTATATTTTTTATGATTAAGTTGTGCATGCCAATTAAAAGGGAAATGAAAGTAAATTGAATGAAATGAATTTAAAGTGAATTTGAGGTGAAATATAAAAGGGCATTTTTGAATTCATTTCATTCATTTATTATTGAACACTTATATGAGTATTTTTGTTGTGAGAAGAAAACAAGGGTTTTCAGCTGCAAATTGGTCTTAGAGAACGTAGCTCTCTCAGATTGTGCATTTTATAGGTGTGAAATACCACCCAAGGTTTGCAATTTCAGGTGGCTTCATCCAAGAGTCACGATTGTGCTTACAGGAGTTGATTTACAGGGGTTTTTCAGAAGTTTTTGGTGCAAATCAAAATCACATTGGAGGTTATCTTTGCTGGTTATGATTTCATTTCTATGCCATATCACTAATGCAGGTCGTACCACTAACACAGCAGGCTGTATAACATAAACTTCAGGGCATACTTCATCAAGACAAGGCATGGGGGTGTCTAGGTCAAAACGTCTAGAGTTTGGACTTCAAAATTACAGCATTTTGGTCATCTTGAGCATAGAATATATTGAGCATCACTTTTGAGGACGAGAAACCAATATTTTGACCTACACGTCCAAGCAAAAGGGTTTCCTGGTTGCTGATCAATTTGTATCAGATTTCCTGAATATGTACTTTGGCTTCCAGGTATGATTTATATTGTATGTGCATAGGAAATAATAAATCTGATTTGAATATATATTGCATTTGGTTCAATAGTTCATCTATTTGCAACTTTTTGTCTATATACTATATGCTGCATTTCCTAGAAAACAGATCATCAAAACTTCAAAATCACAAAAAAACTGTAAAACCACAAGCAAACACAGAGGCAATTTTCAGCTAGCAAAAATCCATTTGGAGGGAGGATATTTTACTAGTATCAAAGTAGTTTTCCTGCCATCCTGTGAAATCAGTTAGAAAATATCTCAAATCAGGGTGGGATATTTCAGTGGTATCAGAGCAGTTTTCCTACCATCTTGTGAAATCAATTAGCAAATATCTCAAGATCAAGGTGGGATATTTTAGTGGTATCAGAGCAATTTTCTTACCATCCTGTTGGGTACCAGATCTCAATTGCAATTGATTGGTGGTTTGGTAAAAATGAAGTCTACGCAAGAACTCATGGAAAAATTGATGGAGGTCTTTTAGGACTTTATACAACATCTGGAAAAATTAGAGCCTCTCTCTGTGAAGGGAAGGAAAGAAAACACTAATGCACATAATTTTACCAGTATAGAGGACAAATAAAAGGAAGGGAAGAAAGAAGAGTTGGAAAGGAATTATAGGTAACTAAAAACGTACGAGATGGATATGATGCTACAAAGATTGAGGATGAAACTAGTCCCTCAAATGAAGTAGAATACACTAATCTCTGCAATAATGTTGAAGAGGAACAATCAGTAGATTTGAAGTTCACTGAATCAGCAAGTAGGATGAAACTAGTCCCTCAAATGAAGTAGAATACACTGATCTCTGCAATAATGTTGAAGAGGAACAATCAGCAGATTTGAAGTTCACTGAATCAGCAAGTAAGAATCCAAAGAATTATTTTCACAATGTTAAGGAAAGAGAACCACTTGATGCTTCCACAATAGAGGTGTGCAAAAGTTTTTATGTTGGTGATGTAAAGATTGTATTTGATAAGCTTTATGGGGCCCCATTACCCTTACATGAAGAAACCACAAAAAGGTATGACAACAATTCTGATTTTTGCATCAGTCATATTTCCTTGCATCATCATGAGATAGCAGCCATTTCATGTGAGGATGATGGTTTTGTGGAGTCCTCTAATGTTGATACTCAAGATTTAGGTTTTAAAGATGAATTATGTGTTGTGGATTCATGCCACAAACAGTCTGATTTTGTATATTAGACTTTGGAAGCTGTGAACAAGACACAAGTTTTGTGTGATGGGTGGTTACAAAAAGCTAGGAAGGAAAAGTTATTGGTTTCCCATGCAAAATAGCATTTGCAAGAGGTCAAGGAATATTGCAACCAACTAGATCAAGCAAAGAAGTAGAGGGAGTTACACCTTAGATCTCAAATTCTTCTAAGGGAAGAATGTGTAGAAGTTGAGCATACAAAGGATGAGCTCCTTGAGATGAGGAAGCAAGAGGAACGTGAAGATGTGCATGAAAAAAAGAAGAGGTATGATTCAGAAAATTCTATTGGTATACCTAGCTTTCATCTTGAGACTCATGAGTTACCTCTAGTTGAGAGCTCATTAAAGGTTCAAGTCCTAACGTTGGGTGGAATAGTTGATCACACACTTAGTGGATCAGCCACTAATGTCATGACTACACATGTGGATGGAAACATGGGTGAGGCATATTTGTATTGGTTTATGAGAATTCATGACATGCTTAATGGGATGCAATACTCTCATGTTGTTAACTCACTAGGGGAGTATGTAGTTGCTTCACTTTTGAGATTTGTGCCAATTAATGGGCATACTTGGGAGATGGAATCAAACTATGACACAAGCACTTGCAGTTTTCCTAATGAGGACATTCAAAGTCTTTTAACCAAGTGTCTAGATGAGAGACTATTAATTGTGACACTGTTTTTAGCACCTATGAGGGATACTCATCACATCCATGGGAGATTTGTCGAGTTTGGAGTGGGGTGTTGTGATGCTGGCACTTCAAGTTACTTCCATCTCCTCATGTTCAATGGATGTGAGGTTTTGATGTGTTGGGATCCAGGTGGTGATAGGTTCAACACATCAGTTGGGTTAGATTCTGATGTGTTGCTTCACCACTTTCAGCATGGTGAAGATTATATCAGTGTAGCACAATGGAAGTCAACGGGTGATGTGTATGGCTTCCATTCTAGTTATGGGATCTAGGGATTCTTTTGTTTGGTAGATTGCTCTACATTGAGGTAATTTTTCATAGTGATGTTGAGCATGGTTTAATCTCTACCCAACGGATGCAATGGACATGTAGTTGGGCATTCTATAGATTGATTTGGGATCCCGACATTCAGGTGACGAGTCAGAGTATCTAAGTGAGGATTGCTTGGGGACAAGCAATCTTGGGGAGGGAAAACTATAATGTTCCCTTTTCCTAGGAAATGGTCAATTGTGGTGGTTAGCCTATCAGTTGGGTTCCCATAGGCTAACGCAGTGGATAGGGAGTTCTTTCGGGGGTCTTGTGGCCTTTTGGGAGGCTTGTGTGGCGTTTCAAGAGCTTGGAGCCAGTCTCCTATATTTTAGGAAGGGACTGAAAAATTCACTCGTGACCACCCAGAGCTTGTGGAGCTTGGCAGGGGCCTTATGACCCATTTTAGATGATCAAAGACAGTTCCCTAATTTTTAGGGGAATCCCCACTTTTTAGGAGACTGGCAATTGGCCTTCTTTGTTTAGACATCACCCCAAGATTAGTTGCAGCATTAGTTTCCAGTTGGAGTGATCAGGTGAAGGTTTTAACATGAAAGATGAAATATTAAAGTGTTAACTTTAATATTTTAATTTAATAAAGTAAAGTGATTAATTCTTAAGTCACTTTATAATATTTTAATAAAGTGATTATTTAAAAGGGACTTTATTATGAAAGGTGATATAAGGGTTAAATGGAAATTAATAAAGTGATCTATTTAATGATGCTTTATTAATTTATATTGTTGAAAGGGAGACATAAGGACTTTATTAAAAAGGGACTTAAATGATTTAAAGTATATTTTATATTATTAATTTGTGCATCACAATTAAAAGGGAAATGAATTTAAAGTGAATTTGACGTGAATTATAAAAAAGCATTTTGGAATTCATTTCATTCATTCATTATTGAACACTTATCAAATTTATGAGGATTTTTGCTATGAGAAGAAAACAAGGGTTTTCAACTGCAAATTGGTCTTGGAGAACGTAGCTCTCTCAAATTGTGCATTCTACAGGTGTGAGATACCACCCAAGGTTTTCAATTTCAGGCGGCTTCATCTAGGAGTCATGATTGTGCTTACAGGAGTTGATTTATAGGGATTTTTCAAACGTTCTTGGTACAGATCAGAATCACATTCGAGGTTATCTTTGCTGGTTATGATTTCATTGTTGTGCATCATCACTAACACAATCTGTACCACAGACACAACAGGTCATACAACACTAACTTTAGGCCGTACTTCATCAAGACAAGGCGTGGGAGTCTCTAGGTCAAAACGTGTAGACTTTGGACTTCAAACTTACAACATTTTGGGCGTCTTGAGCATAGAATATATTGAGCATTACTTTTGAGGAGGAGAAACCAATATTTTGGCCTAGATGTCCAAGCAAAAGGGTTTCCTGGTTGCTGATCAGTTTGTATCAGATTTCTAGAATATGTACTTTGGCTTCAGAGTATGATTTATATTGTATGTGCAAAGTAAATAGTAAATCTGATTTGAATATATATTGCATTTGCTTCAATAGTTTGTCTATTTGCAACTGTTTGTCTACATACTATATGCTACATTTCCTGGAAAACTCATCATCAAAACTTCAAAATCGCACAAAAACTATAAAACCACAAGCAAACACATAGGAAGTTTTCAGTTAGCAAATATCCATTTGGAGGGGGACATTTCAACTTCATAAACTAAATCCAGTGCTCATTATTGATCACATTTGGGCGAATATATATGTCTTGAAAGAAGTCGGCCATATGAAGAATTCACTATCTTAATTATATTTGTTTCTTTAGATACTTCCTTTTATTCATCACTTCTAATAGAGAGGTCGGTTGTCTTTTAATTACTTCCCTTTTTAACATATCAATCATTTGTTTATGCTGCCCTTAATCACCCTTTTAAATGACATATAGTCGTTGTTCTTTGATATCAATTTTAATTGTTGCATATCATAAACTTCTTAATAGGTAATAATTTGAGATATGTTTGTTGTCCTTATCATTTCCTCTCTTCAAGAAAAAGGGCATAAACCTTTAGTAGCCATCTATTAATAAAAATATTCCAAAATCCATTTGCAATCAAGACATCGTTAATAACACTTGGAAGATTAAGATACTCAACAACAAAGTCAAGTTGAAGAAATTCTTACAGACTTGATGATAATTTCTTGGGACAGCTTTCCATGATTGTAGACTCAGCTTCTTGTTAGTCTTATTTTTCCTCTTAAAGCTTATTTTTCAAAAAGTCATTTAGATGTCTATATATCACAGCCTTTGTAGACTCAACTTTTAATTTTCCCTCTTTTGCCTCATCAAGCTTATCTTTCAAATAGTCATTTGGCTCTTGAGTAGGTAACATGATTTATTCTTTTTTATGAGAAAATGCTAAATAATGTGAGGAAGATGAAGCTTCATCTAGAACATAATTAAATTGCCCATTGCCGACAACACCTTCTTTCATCAGTTTTATCCCTATCTTTTTCAACATCTTTCTCATAATCTTCTTAGCCTCAATCTCAATGACAGCATGTGTATGCATTAATGACAATACTTTCAATAATCTCCTCATTCACCTTCGATTTCAATAACAATCTCTTTGTCTACCTTTGACATCAATGACAAACATTCCAACAAGATCTACATATCAAATTAAATTTCAGCGGATGAAAGTAAAGCAATACATGGCAAGACAACCAATACCACTTATCCAATGGAGTGCATATGTAGTACTGAAATAACATACACTTCTCACTTATTCAGTGAAGTGAGTACAAATAAAATAATAGCACTTCCTGGATTGAAAGAGGCAGAAGAGGATTGATGAATTCCATGATTTACAATAGAAGATTCAGTGCCCAAATCCATACAAGCTACCACTTATTCAATGGGGTAAGTACACAATTGAAATAACCTCTTTGCAAATTACATTGGTGGTACTACCTTCCAGTGTTTTACAATGTTAGCTCATAAGCAACAATATCAATGTATTTTCTGTAAGTGCTGATAAAGGAAAGTGCTGTTGATATAAAGTGTTGATGATAAACAAACTGCTATAACACCCCAGATAGCACAAAGGATTATGAATAAACCAACCCATCTTGATAAATAAGTAATATACTTAATGATAGATGAACATTTTTCTAGTACATGTCTGATATTGCTTAGTATACTCACTGCAACAGGTTTGGTCAGAAAACAAATACCAAAAAAATATCACCAAATCTTGTCCAACACACCCAACATGAACATAAGATTGGATACCACTTCAAGAATAGCTCCAATCCTCAACAAACCTCACAAGAAAGAGGATGTATTGGTCTGGAAATAGTTTTCAGACATGAACATGTCTGTTATATTGCTATAAATGCAAGAACAACAAGGCCATCAAATTGTATGACCCACTTTTGAGTATGCTAACATCACAAGTGCACCCCAAAACTTATGTAGACATCCTTTAGGGATCTAGGTGCCACCTTCCAAGATGAAAAATGCTTCAAAACCCCAATGCTTCACTTCATGAGTTCAAATGCCCCCCTTATAGGCATGATCCCTCATTTGGTATGACATCAGTTTCCTATAATCTTCCTTCCATAAAGGGTACGGTCTGCAAATGTATGGTTAATAGAAACCAAACGTCCAATATTAATATATCAACACACCCTTATACTTGCATCCCAAGTTTGTACAACCTGGCATGGAAGAATGGTATGGCCAATTTTGAAAACTCTTCTAAATCACCCAAGGGAACTTCAGAAAACTCCACACAAACAAAACAAAATTTGCAACAATCAAAAGAAATCAAACTCCTCCATTTTCGCAACCCAAAACTAAAACTCCAATTTCCAACACGATGACAATCTCTATATGAAACCACACCAGCTAGCTAGGGGAGTTTTCATCCTCAAGAAGCTTTGGAAGAACTCAGGTTCATTCCAATAGCATAACATTAGTTTTCACAAGTCTAACCTCTCAAATGAGCCCACATCCTTCTTATATAGCTTTTTGGAGGGAAAATATTCAATTTAAAAATATAATAAGTCTCTTTAACTCCAAAATGACCTTTTGAGAAAGATTTTAATATGTTAAATGTGCAAAAATCCCCCCATGTCCTAGGCATCCACTTTTGAGCTCACATTATATTTTTTAGAAAGATATTACACGTAAGTTGTCACTTTAATAATATAACATTAGAAACTTAAGTGAATATTTAAATTATTTTACCCAAGTTGCGGAAAGCACTGAAACGACATTGGAATCAAACTTTGATCATACCAAAATGATACTGAAGACTTGGGATGATGATTGGAGCCAACTAGGTGACTTACTAAAAATGGACTACTCCTACAAGAAGTTTGGACAACTCCCGAAATGCTAGTGTAACATAGAAAAAGGTGATCCTAGGTCCTAAATGCAAAGAACCTAGGATGAAAGGAAGCCTTTTTCCAAGTTATATTAAGATGTAGACCAACAAGGTGATTAGATTGACTTACAACCGTGAAGGTGAGTCAATCAAACCTGGATCTACATTTTATTGAAGATTGGAATGGATTGGAAATGATTTGGAATGATTAACCTGTTTCAACTATGTATCCTAATATGAAAAATTGCAAGATCCTGAAAATTGATAGATGGAAACAATAATTTGTAGGTGGATCTAGTGAGTCCAGAGTGATATGTACCAACCTAGGAAATTTTGTTTTAGCCACTGTAGGACATAGTCGCCAAGGGGCATCTAAGTCCTTGTAGGGGTGTCCTACTCAACTTTTGGGGTCCTCTGGTGGCAGATTTGAGACTTTCGTTTCCACTTGCAAAGTTCCCAGAACACTGTTGGATAATTCTATAAGTGAGTTTCCATGGCTTGACAAGATGTATGACAACAAATGGAACAATGAAAAATTTGTTTTCAAGATTCCTCCAATCCTCTTCAACTTGAGATCTGCACATTCATAAAGAGAGGGAATGTTGGACCATTTTAGGGGTGTCAAACCCCATGTAAATGTTTCCACTTCCACATGGCACTGTTGATGATAAAGGGATAATTGAAAGGAAGGAATGATGAAATGACAAAGTACTGCAACTCACCACTCTTCAATGGCTTCCTTGAAGGACTGAAGTCATGCACATCACCTCAAGGTCTTGGATCTTGCTTGCTTGATTTTCTTGAATTCTTTGGAGACCTAAAAAAGGGGTTAGTCTTCACAAAACAATGATAATATGATAACTTGAACTCACATACACTTTGACATGATGCTTGGATCTAAATCTCTGAAATGTTGCTCTTGACTTGATCTTGAATGCTCTTAATGTTCACCTCTTGCTAGATTCTTTCACTTCTAGTCTCACATGGTGCAATAAGTAGGTATTTATATGCTATTATTCTAATTTCCTAAAAATTAAATCCTGTAAGAACACCTCCTGTTCTGTACTTATTTTTTTCAATATTTAATCAACTCAGCTTCTCAGCTAATCAGGCATTTTTTCAAATAGTTTCATCTGTAGTTCTGAGTTTATATTCAGGTTTTCTTCACCAAACAGAGAGATATGTGTTCCAGTTCATTCATCAAAATGGAAGTTTTCTACAATTGAATATTTACATTGCATAGCAAACAGTTTACAAAAATGCTGGCTGCAACACCTAATTTTAATTGCAAAGTATTTATTCTATAAACTAGTATTTTATAGGTTTTTCATTGAATCATGAACATGGAAAGTTACGGACTCCTCATTAGAAAACACCTTTCAAAATACATAAACAACATTCAGAAATCTAACCTTTATTCCCTCTTATAGTCAAAAATAGAGATGGCATGAATTATTTTCCAAACTATAGCAATAAACTTACAACCAATATTATAATCTAATGAGTTGATTTCTCACATATATCTTTTTGTCCAAACAAGGCTCCAACGAAAATTGTCTGAGCTTGTATCTTCTTTCGTTTATTATCTGCTTTAAACCCTGAAGCTGCAATGACTATTCTTTGGTGATCTGGCTTCTTTCAAGAATGATACAAGTTCCCTTAAATCCACAGCTAGCTCCCTATGTATTTCTTCTAACATTCGCCATTGAGCATCTGCTGCCCGACTCTTCACTAAGACGCCTCCCTCTGATTATTACGACAACCTTTCAAACATCCGTCTCTTGTAATGGAAGTATGAAGAGTGCGATAGGAAATAAGTCTCAATTAGATGAAACCAAAGCTTGTGCAAAGAAATTTTGCTAGCATCCTATATCCTTCTCCTACGTCTCCCATAAGCATCATATATTATACCACATATTTGTCTCATCCAAGCTGCTCCATGGCTTAGAGTAATGCAGATCTTTCCTTTAAAGTAAGTGGTGGCTCCTTCAGCAAATTAAATATCAAATATCTTTGGGTGCTTGAGTTTCTATAAATTCTCGACTAGCTCCAAGACTTCACAGGCTGAAGTAATGCCTTTGTTGATAAATCTTGAATGTAACGGCAATATGATGAATGTAGACTTTGGCGTACTTGTATTTTTTCCTAATCACCAAATTCGAGCCTCAAGGTTTGAGAACTCAGTTCCACCGAATTATTAATAGATACAGGAAATGGATGACCTTCTATATTCCACTCTCTGTCTAAATTAAGCAAAAATGACCTTCAATACTTCACCAAATGCTTTAGAGACTTCCAGTTCGGCTACAATTTCTTTAGCATCATCAACTTTCCAGATTCCCGATACTTTCAGTATCACCTTCTAAGTTGCCAATATCACCTTTCGTCAAACTTTTTAATCAAATCATTTCCACCAATGATAAATTGTCTGTCAATGATGAAATTTTGGGTGCTCTCAATTCTTTTCACTCATCTGTAATTTTCACAACTCCTTTGATTTCCTCCAGCGCTATGAGGGAGACTCTAAAATGGAAAGTAATCTATAAGCTCTACACAATCAAACAAGTAAAGGACGACATTAAATATTCTCGACACAAGCGGATAATTGAATTCTTAATGGTGGCCAATAAGTGCATAGACATCAACACAGAGGAATTGAAGCTTCTCGTCACAAGAAATACTTCAACTTCGGGCCTTCCTATTGAATCTCGTTCCCCACTAGATACTGACGTGATGCCAAGAATATTAAATGGCTCCTTATAAATGATATAGTGGCTCAAAGAGTTAACCGCACAGCTATAATCTCCCGAATTCACTTAACAACATGTTCTTTGAATTAACTTAACATGTTCTGAAATTTTCCCTTAAGCTTCTCAAAACACATAACATGGAAATTTGTCTTTATTAATAAGACTTCACTAATTTCTGCAAATAAAGCTCAATGTTAATCCTGCAACGAATTCACCAAGAACGAATTTGGGTTTTCATCCAATTCATTGAATTTGAGGCTTTTCCATCCTCAAATTGTGAGAAAGCCAAGCTTTCTAAAAACAAAATAAACCATAACCTAAACAATGCTCCTCAATTCTTTTATTCCTTTGCTTTGTCTTTTGGCTTTCTATTTGCCCCCTGATTGTTCAATTTCCTTTCTTCTTTAAATTTTCAAAATGTGACTTAATTTTGATTTTGTAATTAATTAGTCGCCTAAATATAATATTATTTAATTAATAATATTTCCTTTTGGATTAACATTTGAAGGGAAATATTAAATAATTAAAATAATATTATATTTCTCCGTGTAATTAAAAATGGGACATTACAATTCCTCCCGTCCCAAAGATTGCTTGCCCTCAAGCAATCAACATCTGCAAGCCAAACTGAATACCAGGATCCCAAATTAGTCTTCTGAATTGTCCATCAGGTTGCTACTGCGCTACTCTGATTAAAACCATCGGCTCATCATGCACACTTTGTGCTCCACTTTCTAACAACCCCCAAAGGAAAACATCAACACTCATACTGAAATTCTTGTGTGAACTGAAATCAACATCATCAATCCTTTCCAACCAAGGCACTTCTATGAAATCCATAATTGAAATTCCATTATTGAATTCAATCCTTCCATCAATATTGTTGTGACCTAATCACACATTGCCCCATTGCAAATGGGGCCCCAGTCTTGTCCGGTGTCTTAGTGTTAGAGTTGGTTCTAGGGACCTCTTTTGAGGCAAAGGTGGGTCAGCAAGTTCATGAGTCAAAATTTGTCAAGATTTGGGATGGCTGAGTAGGTCAAGTTAGTGCTCGAAGGGTCAATTGAAGTTTCTGATGCCACAGGGGTGTTCAAAAGGGCTATTGGAGTAAAAATGACTATTCTCCAGGCAAATTCGGACAACCTACTTTTTCAAGAAAATCTGCTTTTTTGCTTTTTTCTTTTTCGGAAAGTTTCATTTTTGGCATTTTGGGACCAATTGAGGACTTACTAAATTTAGAAATTTTTCTTTTTTCTTTTTTTTCTATTTATAGAAATTTCTATTTTTAGAAACTGCCAAGGTTAGGGTTTCGAAAGTGTCAAGGCAGGAAAATGCTAAGTTGAAAACCTATAAAGTATGCCCCAAACAAGAAGAAATCTTCCTCAAGCCATGAAGTTCGTCCATGATGAAAAATCAATTGAATTCTTGAGAAATCCAGTTGGAAGCAAATCAAGTTGAAATCCAATCTAGTTGAGAAGAAAATCCACTTGAAATAAAATCCATCAAAGAGGAAATCCACTAAAGGTCACATGAAATCCAGTTGAAGTTCGCCCACCCCCAAGAGTAAAAAATCTAGTTTAATGAAGTGAAAATTCTAGTTGGGAAAATATGTCTAAGTTAAGAGAAATCCAATGAAATTCTCTAAGGAAAATGAGTTAAATCCAATTGAAACCTCAAGAAATCCATGTTGAAGTTCTCAAGAAGTCCAAAGATAACCCTAAGGTAAGAAATTCACTTGAAATGATAGGAAATCCAATTGGGGGGTGTATTTCCCAAGAGGAGGTCCACAAAATTTCCTAAGGCATGAAGTTTACTTGGGAGAGGGATAAAAAATTCAATTCAAAATCAAAAAAATTCCACATGGGGGTCAACTTTCCTAAGCAAGTTAAAACCAAGTTAACTCGGGTCCTTTTTTTGGAAACTTCACAAGCAAGCCAAAGAGAAAAGCAAGGAGTGCGCCCAAGGAAAAATTAGAAAGAGGGAGCTTAAGGATAAGCTTTCTTCCTCTTTTTCTAAATAAAGCATCCAATCATGAGATGGGCCGAATTCCTTAAAGAAGGAAGGATTTTTCTTATAAAGAGAAGCTCTTGAAGTCTCCTTTTCATTCAACACAAGTCTAAAATTCTTCTTAAGAAGCTGCAGCACAGCCATGAGAAATTACAAGCAAGTTCTTAGGCGCCTCTCTTAATTTTGCAACTTTATTAAGTCACAAAATATTCATGAGTTGCAAAGTTAATCAATCTGAGTTTACAAGCAGAAGAAGTGAAATACATTCACAAATTGCAGGTTTTAGTCAAGAAATTCAGGCTTCTATAGGTTCACAAGCTGCGAATTTGGAGACGAATTTGGAGAGTATTGAAAGGAGAAATAAGGATTTAAATCTTCAGTTTGCAGACCTGTAGATAAGTTCCAGCTTCAGACCTGCAAATTCCAGTCAAAAAATTAAATTTCTTTGAATATTCTTGAAGGGACAAGGGTTGGTAATGAGAATTTATTTTTTTCGTTTGCATTTATTGTAGGCTAAATCCTGATTTTTCAATTTCTAATTTCAATCCTTGCAGTAAAGTTGAAATTATGGAATTCTAAATCAGTTTATTTCACCATTAATGCACTCACCTAGGCTTAGGGTTTTAAGCATAATGCCTTCTTTATAATTTATGCATGCTTTCTAACTTCAAGCTTCATACAGGGGCCATTTCTACATCAAAGAATGTGGGAGGAGTTAGGAAGAATCAAGTCAGGGAGGTTCTCAAAGGGTTCTATCCAGAATCCTAGCCATCATCTAAGTGGAGGAAAGTTGGAGATACCAACTTTGAGTAATTAAATGTAATCCAGCACAAGAGAAGGATCTTTGGCACCCAAAATCAAATGCCTACGCCCATAGTAGCAAACATGATCAAATGTGGACTTCATCAAGCAGCAGGTTTTCCACCTACAATTCAATGTAGTGAATTGATGGTTGAATGTGCTAGAAGGTATGATTAACAAGCAAGATCCATCAAGGCACCTAATGGGATAACTTTGGCTTATTTCACTAAAGACTCAGTTAGGGAAGTGTTTGGCATTCCTCGTTGCCACAAGATGTTGAGCAAGAACTCAAGAGGAATCACAAGCAATGTTTGATCAAGCAAAGGAGGCCTATATGGATATAGTCAACACTAATTGGGTCCAGGAACCAAAGAAACATCGCTTGAAGGATTGACAAGATAGGAGGCCAATGATACAAATGGTTTGAACTTGGAAGATTTAAAGGAAAATGTGAAAAGTGTTTATTTCAAAGAGATCAAGGCTATTAATGAAAATCAGCTAGATAATATGTTATCTCTCTTGATCTATATGAACAACTTTCAGAGGCAAGAGGGTAAGTGGGAGGAAACTTTTTCTCAATGCATTGAATCCTTGGATGTAATCTGAGTGCAATTGGATACCTTACTAAGCATATCAATGGAGGAACTCAATTTAGTAATGGCAAGGTTCATTGCATTCGCAGCCAGAGAACAAGCCAAGAGGAATTACATTTTGGAATCTAGCTTGCTTGATTAGCTTGCAAGGTGTAAGTGTCTTCCATGCTCCAAGTGGCTCTTCTTCCTTGCGCCATGTGTCACAGAAGTTAGTTATGCTTTTCTAAGTGAACTCTTAGTTAGGGTTTCTGGGAATAATCTTGGTCGTTGATCTCAGATCAATTTGGGCCATTGCTTTGTAATTGGGGTGCCTATATAAACCCTTCTCATTCCATTTGTTCAGAGAGACTTGTGAAATTGTTGCTAGAGCACTATCAAAATAATAATTAGACTCATTGATGAGCATTTGTTAGTTTGAAAGTCAGCATAGTTTGATATTTCCTCAATAGAATAGATTTGTTTTCCACAATTTTAAATGAATGAAGGATTGATAGTGTTGGTAATGGTGAAGTTTGCTCATACCATTTTTAAATTGAATGATTTTCAATTTGATGTGTAAGGTTAGTCTACACTTTCAAATTGCTAAACTTGAACTCTATTACTTATGTTCATTGTTCAAATTGAAGATGGCCTTGAGTAATAGGATATCATTTGTGAATCCCTTTGAAGATTGCACCATCTTTGTCTAGTTGTACTTGGAAAAACAAAACTAGGTTTTAATTTTTCCATCCAACACTTGTCTCTTGAGTTCCTAGGAATAGTTTAGAATTATCCTAGCCTCTAAAGCCCTTATCCTTTTCTATTTTATTTTCAAAGTTGACAATACTAAGATCTGAGCACTCATAGACAATAGTATTCGTATTCCAAAGTGTTGAAAAGTTGCTAAAGTCTTAAAGGAAGAAGGATTGAACCAATAAATTGAGTGTAAGTCCCCCTTGCAATACCATCAAAACATAGCAAAACCAACTGAGACTATCCTATATGCACAAGGAACCTTGGATTCTACTTTGTGATCACTTAGCTTTACACATTAGAAACTTTGTTCAAGAGAGAGTAGGATATTTCATTGGGTATTTTATTCTAATGTTGGTTGAGGTCACAAAACCTGCATCAACAAGTATCATCCTGTATCTCATGCAAGACTCCATCCATTTCAAGATGTTCAACATTATTAACAGGTTTAAATAGTGTATGAGGCTCATACCAAGACACTAGACTGCTGTTAACACTCGTAAAATTCACATATTCTTCATCATTTTCAATGATATCATAAGTTTCATGCATATCTTCATCCAACATTGAAAACTCCTCAATAACTGTCGATTCTTGAAATGTATTGTTCTAAATCTACCCTCATTACTTGTTACATCTACTAGATCATGGCTTCAACCTGTACTTCATTTGAAAAATAATCCTCTAAATTCAAGAATTCAGTTTTTTGATGTGGGTTCCATACCTTGTGTTTATCATCAACCTTACCACTAGAATTAGGAGGTGGCTTCATCCTCCATCACAAAAAGTGGATTATCAAATATTAAATATGCATCCCACTCGAAAAGAGGATTATCTGAAAGGTGAAAAGAGTTTGTATAAACTTGATTCACTTGATCATCTTGTTGTTCCCACTTTTTTTTTGTAGACTTGTAGATAAGTTCCAGCTTCAGACCTCCAAATTCCAGTCAAAAAATTAAATTTCTTTGAATATTCTTGAAGGGACAAGGGTTGGTAATGAGAATTTATTTTTTTTGTTTGCATTTATTGCAGGCTAAATCCTGATTTTTCAGTTTCTAATCAATCCTTGTAGTAAAGTTGAAATTATGGAATTCTAAATCAGTTTATTTCACCATTAATGCACTCACCTAGGCTCAGGGTTTTAAGCATATTGCCTTCTTTATAATTTATGCATTCTTTCTAACTTCAAGCTTCATACATGGGCCATTTCTACATCAAAGAATGTGGGAGGAGTTAGGAAGAATCAAGTCAAGGAGGTTCTCAAAGGGTTCTATCCAGAATCCTAGCCATCATCTAAGTGGAGGAAAGTTGGAGATACCAACTTTGAGTAATTAAATGTAATCCAGCACAAGAGAAGGATCTTTGGCACCCAAAATGAAATGCCTACGCCCATAGTAGCAAACATGATCAAATGTGGACTTCATCAAGCAACAGGTTTTCCACCTACAATTCAATGTAGTGAATTGATGGTTGAATGTGCTAGAAGGTATGATTCACAAGCAAGATCCATCAAGGCACCTAATGGGATAACTTTGGCTTATTTCACTAAAGACTCAGTTAGGGAAGTGTTTGGCATTCCTCGTTGCCACAAGATGTTGAGCAGAACTCAAGAGGAATCACAAGCAATGTTTGATCAAGCAAAGGACGCCTGTATGGATATAGTCAACACTAATTGGGTCAAGGAACCAAAGAAACATCGCTTGAAGGGTTAACAAGATAGGATGCCAATGATACAAATGGTTTGAACTTGGAAGATTTAAAGGAAAATGTGAAAGTGTTTATTTCAAAGAGATCGAGGCTATTAATGAAAATCAGCTAGATAATATGTTATCTCTCTTGATCTATATGAACAACTTTCAAAGGCAAGAGGGTAATTGGGAGGACACTTTTTCTCAATGCATTGAATCCTTGGATGTAATATGAGTGCAATTAGATACCTTACTTAGCATATCAATGGAGGAACTCAATTTAGTAATGGCAAGGTTCATTGCATTCGCAGCCAGAGAACAAGCCAAGAGGAATTACATTTTGGAATCTAGCTTGCTTGATTAGCTTGCAAGGTGTAAGTGTCTTCCATGCTCCAAGTGGCTCTTCTTCCTTGCACCATGTGTCACACAAGTTAGTTATGCTTTTCTAAGTGAACTCTTAGTTAGGGTTTCTGGGAATAATCTTGGTCGTTGATCTTAGATCAATTTGGGCCATTGCGTTGTAATTTGGGTGCCTATATAAACCCTTCTCATTTCATTTGTTCAGAGAGACTTGTGAAATTGTTGCTAGAGCGCTATCAAAATAATAATTAGACTCGTTGATGAGCATTTGTTAGTTTGAAAGTCAGCATAGTTTGATATTTCCTCAATAGAATAGATTTGTTTTCCACAATTTTAAATGAATGAAGGATTGATAGTGTTGGTAATGGTGAAGTTTGTTCATACCTTTTTTAAATTGAATGATTTTCAATTTGATGTGTAAGGTTAGTCTACACTTTCAAATTGCTAAACTTGAACTCTATTACTTATGTTCATTGTTCAAATTGAAGATGGCCTTGAGTAATAGGATATCATTTGTGAATCCCTTTGAAGATTGCACCATCTTTGTCTAGTTGTACTTGGAAAAACAAAACTAGGTTTTAATTTTTCCATCTAACACTTGTCTCTTGAGTTCCTAGGAATAGTTTAGAATTAGCCTAGCCTCTAAAGCCCTTATCCTTTTCTATTTTATTTTCAAAGTTGACAGTACTAAGATCTGAGCACTCATAGACAATAGTATCCATATTCCAAAGTGTTGAAAAGTTGTTGCTAAAGTCTTAAAGGAAGAAGGATTGAACCAATAAATCAAGCATAAGTCCCCCTTGCAATACCATCAAAACATAGCAAAACCAACTGAGACTATCCTATATGCACAAGGAACCTTGGAGTCTACTTTGTGATCACTTAAGTTTGCACATTGGAAACTTTGTTCAAGAGAGAGTAGGATATTTCATTGGGTATTTTATTCTAATGTTGGTTGAGGTCACAAAACCCGCATCAACAAGTATCATCCTGTATCTCATGCAAGACTCCATCCATTTCAAGATGTTCAACATTATTAACAGGTTTAAATAGTGTATGAGGCTCATACCAAGACACTAGACTGTTGTTAACACTCGTAAAATTCACATATTCTTCATCATTTTCAATGATGTCATCATAAGTTTCATGCATATCTTCATCCAACATTGGAAACTCCTCAATAACTGCCGATTCTTGAAATGTATTGTTCTAAAATCTGCCCTCATTACCTGTTATATCTACTATATCATGGCTTCAACCTGTACTTCATTTGAAAAATGATCCTCTAAATTCAAGAATTCGGTTTTTTGATGTGGGTTCCATACCTTGTGTTTATCATCAACCTTACCACTAGAATTAGGAGGTGGCTTCATCCTCCATCACAAAAAGTGGATTATCAAATATTAAATCTGCATCCCACTCAAAAAGAGGATTATCTGAAAGGTGAAAAGAGTTTGTATAAACTTGATTCACTTGATCATCTTGTTGTTCCCACTTTGTTTTTGCCAACTTGGAAGTTTTCTCAAATTCAAAATCACTATTAAGCTCATCAAACTCGCCTATTGCTTGCTTGATTATCCCAACACTTACCTCATTTTCTTGCTCCTTAATCTGATTTGCAGCAGCTAATTGAAAATTTGCTTCTTGAAGAGTTGCTTGAGTACTCTCCAAGATCACCTTTGTAGATGTAAGCTCAAAGGTGAGCTTATCTACTTCTTGTTCCCTTTCTTTTGATGCCACCAAATTGGTTTCTACAAGCTGGAATTTCAATTCTTGCAATGCAAGAGGTCTTTGATCAAATTCATAAAGATGACTTGAGTTGCCACACACTACTTTTTCTGATTTTCTTTCTTTTGAAGGCACCATATCATCATTAAATTCAATTGTCCCATTAGTTGATATCTTGCAACATTCATGTAAGAATGATGGGGCAGTGTTATAAACTAACTCAGAATCCTCAAAAATATTTGTCTCCTTCCCACAAGCCTTATCAAATTCAATCTCTATATCACCAACATAAAGGCTTTTACATACCTCACTTGTAGAAGCTGTAATGTCACCCGTTGGGACGAAACCCCCAATGGACAAGTGTTGGGATGAAACCCCCAATAGCCATGTGTCCGACGGGCCCTGCCCAGGTCCTCCAGTGGTGGACCGAGGACCCATTCACCCTTAACACCCTGAGTAGCTGCCCTCACTACTAGGGCGGTCTTTTGGTGTAGTGGTTGGGTCTTAGTGGTATCAGACCCGAGGTCTTGGGGTCAAGACCCATGGAACGTGGTGAGCTATAATGTCCCCCATTGGGACGAAACCCCCAATGGACAAGTGTTGGGATGAAACCCCCAATAGCCATGTGTCTAGCGGGCCTCGCCCGATTCCTCTGGTGGTGGACCGAGGACCCACTCACCCTTAACACCTTGGGTAGCCACCCTCACTAGTAGATCGGTCTTTTGGTGTAGTGCTTAGGCCATAGTCGGGCTCGAGACTTGTGGAGCATGGTGGGCTATAATGTCCTCCGTTGGGACGAAACCTCCAATGGACAAGTGTTGGGATGAAACCCCCAATAGCCACGTGTCTAGTGGGCCCCACTAGGGTCCTCTGGTGGTGGACCAAGGACCTACTCACCCTTAACAACCTGGGTAGTTGCCCTCACTACTAGGCCAGTCTTTTGGTGTAGTGGTTGGGCCTTAGTCTATAATGTCCCCCATTGGGACGAAACCCCCAATGGACAAGTGTTGGGATGAAACCCCCAATAGCCACATGTCCAGCGGGCCCCGCCCGGGTCCTCCGGTGATGGACCGAGGACCCACTCACCCTTAACACCTTGGGTAGCCGCCCGCACTACTAGGCTAGTCTTTTGGTGTAGTGGTTGGGCCTTAGTGGTATCAGAGCCAAGGTCTCGAGGTGGAGACCTGCGGAGCGAGGTGGGCTGTAATGTCCCCCGTTGGGACAAAACCCCCAACAGACAAGTGTTGGGACATGTTGTGACCTTTTCACACATCGCCCCATTGCAAATGGGGACCCCCTATTTTTTGCTTTTTTCCTTGGCATCACAACTGCTAATCACCAGTCTTTTGACAATGAGGAGTCAGTCTTCTTAAGAGTCATCCAAACCAAGATGAGAATATAAGCCTGAAACAGTGCCTAAACATCATGGAAGTGCTCAGAAGGTCCAAAAGACGAGGATCGCCTGTGGTTTGAGTCAATTCTAACACTTCCTATTTTTAGGGATTTTTTCTTTTTCGCTTTTTTCATTTTTGGCATTTTTTGACCTGTCTCGGTTCCCTATTTTTTAGGGATTTTTTTTTTCTATTTTTAGAAAGTCAACCTTGGTCATGGAGTCAACATTTCCATTTTTTAGAACCAAAAATTAAGCCAAAATTTTGAAAAATCAATGAAAAATCAAGATAAAATAAAAAAATCAAGCAAAAATCAAGAAAATCATGGAAAAGCAAGGGTAGAGATTCAGCATGGCATAAGTTTGAAGAAATGAAGATGGCAGAGGCACAACAAAGTACGCCATGTCTTTGGAAGGCTCACTTTCAAGTCCGTTGTGCCAAAAGAAACATGGAAAGACATTCATGGAGTCCGCCTTGGATGTGGAATGAAGTCTAGGAAGTCCACCATGGGAAGAGAGGGAGTTGGCATAAAGTTTGTGAAGTCCACCAACCTATGGCAAAGATGCTCCAAAGTCTGCCATACAACATGGAAAGAAGACCATGAAGTCCGACATGGCCTAAGAAGGAAAAATGTTTAAGTATTGATAAAGTTCGTCCAAGGAGAGGATAAGAAAATTGGCTAAGTGTTGATACCTTGGGGAGGGAAATTCAAAAAATAGACTAAGTGTTGGAAGGAAAACATGAGGAATGAAGAGGAATAAAGAGGAAAAGTAAAGAGGAAGTGAATAAAACCCTTGCTCATGGATGGAATTTGTCCTACATAGCACAAGCCAAATTCAAAATTGAAGACAAATCCATAGGAAAAGTTCATCTGAAATCTTGGCTAAGTGTTGAATGGTCCACATGAATGTGTTACAACATGAACTCGAATAGCCAAAATTTGGCTAAGTATGGGAAATACTTGACAGAAAATTCCAATTTCCTCCATTGTGGCAAAAGCACAAAGGCATTCTTCTCCAAATTCAAGGCACTTGAAAGAAGTAATCAGGACAACTTCTTGAAGGATTTCATCTCTTGAAGAATTAAAGACAAGCTTCCTATTAGAATCAGATGGTGATAAGAAAAGTATTCCAAACAAATTTCCTTCTGAGATCAAAGCTAGGAAGAAACAAGTCGGGACAGAGTCATCGACAAGGAAAATATTCTAAGGCAAGCACGTGGAAGAAAATCAAAGTGACCAAGGAAGACATCTAGCATGCTGAGGTGGTGCCTCGTCATCTTCGAACCAATCAAATTGTTCCAAATCAACATGCAACAACTTTCTCTTTTATTGTTGGTTTATATTTAGCAGAAGGACAAGTGTCCCCAAATGAAACTTTCTCATTAGTCAAGAGGTAGTTGGTTGTCACAAACCCTAATTAGGGTTTTATTTTGTAATCTTGGTCGTTGATCCTAAATCAATCTTGGCCATTGAATTGTAATTGGGGAGCCTATAAATTGAGCTCGCCCCTCATTTGTAAAGTGTGGAGAAAGTATATGAAATTGTTGCATTTTGCTACTTCCGATAATAAAAGCTCTTATGCATGATTTTCTTTGAATCATTTTTATTGTCAAGTGGATTGTGAGGTTGCATAACTTCTTCAACCATAGATTAGAATTAGAGTAGAACTTTAGATTACAATTAGAATAGAATTTGCTTTAAAAGTTGTTAAGTGAATGCAAGATTTGATAGTATAGATTTATGGTGAAACATTGCTCATACTTTCTTCAGATGGATGATTTTCATTCAATGCGTAAAGTTAGCCTGAGCTTGTGATTGTGGATGCTTAACTTTAGTCTTATTCAAGGCATGAAAATTATAATCACACCCTTTGAAGATTGCACCCACTTTGTGTAGTTGTCCCAGGGAGGCGAAGCAAAGCGTGGTTACCTGTTTCACCTAATCTTTACCGTCTCTTGAATTCTTAGGGATAGATTAGAACTTCTAAACCCTTATCCTTTTGTACTTTTTTTTTTAAGTCCATGATCCAAGACCCAAACAACCGAGCTTCATTGTCTATACCTTCATCGTTAATTGAACAAGCCTAGCGTAATTCCCTTTGTGTATTACCAGCATATCACAATGCCCATTGAGCTTATCCACATGTCATGACCTGACGAAAGAAACCTTGGAATCACTATATGATCTCGTAATCTTAGCATACACGGTGGTTTTTCAAGAGAGGATAGAGTGTCTCTAGACATTTTATTCTGTGTTCGGTGGATGATAAAATGTACACCAACAGGACAAAACCCCCAATAGCCATGTGTTCGATGGGTCTCGCTCGATTCTTCTGGTGGTGGACTAAGAACCCACCCACTCTTAACACCCTGGGTAGCCACCCTCACTACTAGGTTGGTCTTTTGGTGTAGTGGTTGGGCCTCAGTGGTATAAGAGTTGAGGTCTCAGGATCGAGACCCGCGGAGCGTGTTGGGCTGTAATGTCCCCAGTTGGGATGAAACCCCCAATGGACAAGTGTTGGGATGAAACCCCCAATAGCCACATGTCGAGAGGGCCCCGCCCAGTTCCTTCGGTGGTGGACTGAGGACCCACTCACCCTTAACACCTTGGTTAGCTACCCTCACTACTAGGTATGTCTTTTGGTATAGTGGTTGGGCCTTAGTAGTATTAGAGTCGAGGTCTCAGCGTCAAGACCCGTAGAGTGTGGTGGGCTATAATGTCCCTCGTTGGGATGAAACCCCCAATGGACAAGTGTTGGGATGAAACCCCCAATAGCCACGTGTTTGGCGAGCCTCGCTCAGGTCCTCTGGTGGTGTACCGAGGAGCCACTCACCCTTAACACCCTGGGTAGCCGTCCTCACTACTAGGCCGGTCTTTTGGTGTAGTGGTTGGGCCTTAAACCCTTAACTCCTTGGGTAGCCACCCTCACTACTAGGCCGGTCTTTTGGTGTAGTGGTTGGGCCTTAGCTCTAAGGCCCAACCACTACACCAAAAGACCGGTAAGGCCTAACCACTACACCAAAAGACTAGCCTAGTAGTGAGGGCAGCTACCCATGGTGTTAAGGGTGAGTGGGTCCTTGGTCCACCACCAGAGGACCCGGGCAAGGCCCGCCGGACATGTGGCTATTGGGGGTTTCATCCCAACACTTGTCTGTTGGGGGTTTCATCCCAACGAGGGATATTACAACCCACCATGCTCCACAAGTCTCAACCCCGAGACCTTAGCTCTAATACCACTAAGGCCCAACCACTACACCAAAAGTCCAACCTAGTAGTGAGGGTGGCTAGCTACCCAGGGTGTTAAGGGTGAGTGAGTCCTCTGTCCACCACCGGAGGATTCGGGTGGGGCCGGCTGGACACGTGGCTATTGGGGGTTTCATCCCAACACTTGTCTGTTGGGGGTTTCGTCCCAATGGGGGACATTACAGCCCACCACGTGTCATGTCCCCATCACAAAAGAAAATCTAAGATAAGTATACATTTAATATATTTATATATTTGCATTCAAATAGAGTAATCATTATATAACATTTTCATTTAACTCATATATATAAACATGACTAATTTGGGTACCGTTGGTGACAAATGAGAAGAAGAGATCCTAGAAGAAACTAAGATTTTTTTGCTTGAGGACAAGCAAAGTTGGGAGGGGAGGACTATCATGTCCCCAAAATTAGAACACGCTAAGATACAAATAAGTGAAAATGAATAACACAATACATATTAAAATTATAAAAGAAAATATTATCGTTTTAATATATTTATAATTACAATCATCATAAGATAATATTGTAATTATAAATATATATCGACAACACACAATAAAATACATTAATATAAATACTATCATAATTATCAAATAATTATTAAGAGATAATTTTATAAATATTAAAATATACATTTAAATAATAAATATAAATAATACTATAAATAAATACAAATAATATTACAAATAAATTAAAAATAAAATAGTTACACATCAAAACAAAATAATAAAATGAATATAATTTGAGATATCATTAAGGAATGTTTAACTAAAAGTCATGTCTATTTGTGGGGCTATTTCTATTCAAAGAGATGCCTCTCTTCATGGAGGTATAAGGATATAAAATAAGGAGTGACAGATAAGGGGAAAAAAAGTTATATACACATCAGATTTTAAGAAGAGGATAGAAGAGTAAAGGAATGAAGATGTAAAAAGGAGATCTATCAATAGTGTGTAGAGAACAATAAAATAGAAATTAGAAAGGTTTGAAATTAGTTTTCAAAAGGAAACAATCATTTCAAAAGGTGGTCTCCTTTCCAGTGAATGTCTCTTTTCAAAAAGATACATCTTCTCATTTGAATGTGAAGATATAAAAAGGGAGAGAACGAGATATGTATAGAAGGAAGAAGGAAATAGAGAATAGAATGGGAAATAAGAGATAAAATATAGACTGCAGATCATCTAAAATTTATAAAGACAGGTAGATGGAAAGTAGATAAATATTTTATGAATTTAAATAATAAGTTAAATAAATGTTTATACATTTAAATAATGATGTTGATAAATACATTATGGATCTAAATAATAGTCTAATTAATAGTAATTCATACATGCTATTTATTTAATGTTATCTATTTTTTTATGGATTGCATGGGGAATAATAAATCATGCATGCTACTAGTTATATTATAACATTATTGATATGTTATTTATATATTATATATATATATATATATAATACAATTATACAATAAAGATACTTGTAGCAATTATTGAGCCTTATAAGTAATTGTGATTATTTGATAGAAAAATGGATAAATTTATGAATGTCTTTATCCTATGATTGATCAGGTAAAGGAGAAAAGGAATGCAATATGAACACTAGACCAGCATAAAAGGATATCTTGAAGAAATCAAGGCAGATTTAGGGTAATTCCCAAATAGGGGACATTACACCACACTTCGTGGGTCTCGACCCCGAGACCTCGGCTTTGATACCACTAAGGCCCAACCACTACACCAAAAGACCGGCCTAGTAGTGAGGGCGGCTACCCAGGGTGTTAAGGGTGAGTGGATCCTCAGTCCACCACCGGAGGACCTCGGCAGGGCTCGTTGGACATGTGGCTATTGGGGGTTTCATCCCAACGAGGGTTTCTTCCCAACGCGGGACATTATAGAAGCAACTTGAGGTTCCTTTTCCTCAATGTCCATGGCATTACCCTGCTGGAAGGAAACATTGTGAAAATCATTTACATCCTCATTTGTTGATTCAATGAACTTCAAATCAACAGATCGCTCATTCTCAATGCTATCATGAAAGTCAATGTACCCCATTTTGCTGATGGAAATACTAGAAGAACTATCTCCTTTCTCAATCTTTGTAACCTCAGAAACATCAAGAACATTTTTTGCCTCTTGTATCTCTTTTCCAGCCTCTTCTTCTTTTTTGATTGTCTTTTCTTCTTCAAAACTATTCACCTTTTCATCCAAGCATTGTTGGTTAGGCTCCCGAATTTCCCTACATGTGAAACAATGATTTTATCTTCTGAGCTCATTCTTGCTGATTTCTTTTTTCCCTGTATTGAAGGATTCATTTCCCTTAGTCATTGCTCTCTCCTTATCTCCAAATTTATTAATAGCAGTTACATGTGTGACAAGGCAGTCATTCTAATTACAAGATCTACCACCCCTATGTGGTATATGCTTCCACCTGAGATTCCTGTAGTCATTGAAAGATATTTCACTCCTAAAATCAGCACTTGATTCTTTCCAATCTTGTAAAATTTGATTCTCAAATTCCTATGTTGTCACAGCTCTAGAACCCTGATTTGAACCCCTGTAGACTATAGAATCTTTACCGTTTCCATACTTTTTTCCTTGCCCATTGTTCCCATTAACACACTGGGTCATTAAGGCACTCAACTAAGCTAAATTATTTTTCAATTCCCTCTTAACTCTAGAAAAATCATTTAAAATCTCTCTTGTGTTTTGTTTACTGTAGTCACTATATTCACTATCACCCATAATTGCTTCCACACTTCAATATCTGTAAACTGAGCAAGCAAGTAACTGGAAAACTAATCAGAAATTTTCTGTTATGAACATTTCATGCTTGAACCCACCGAATGGTAAAATCTATGGCTTTGATACCGATGTAAGAACACCCCATGCTCTGTACTTAATTTTTTTGATATTTAATCAACTCAGCTTCTCAGATAATCAAGCAATTTTTCAAACTATTTCATATGTAGTTCTGAGTTTATATTTAGGTTGTCTTCACCAAACAAAGAGATATTTGTTCCAATTCATTCATCAAAATGGAAGTTTTCTACAATTCAATGTTTACATTGCATAGCAAACAGTTTACAAAAATACTGGCTACAACACCTAATTTTAATTACAAAGTATTTATTCTATAAACTGGTATGTCAGAGTATTTTCATTGATGTAATGTCCCCAATTTTGCTCTACATTCTTCATTGGGAATTAGCCTAATTCCGGAAACCTGTAGGCTAATTAGAAATGAAAATAAGAGTTTCCTATTTTATAGGAGGTTTTGAAGGCTTGCATGCGAGAGTTTTTTATGCATGTCTAGTGGAGCTTTCTAGGTTTTTGGAGAGCTTCAGGATAAGGTAACATGCATGTTATGAAAATGACATGCATTTCTGGCAGATACTTTGCATGCAGGAAAGGTTTTTGGGTTTTTTTGGGTTTTCTAAGAGCTTCAGAATGGCATAGCATACATCCCCATCTGACAAACATTCCAGGCACTTACTATTTTTATTAAGTCATGATGGCTACCCAGTTTGTGCTCAAAAGGCATTTGGGAGCACTTACTATTTATAACAGTTTGTTACTTTTGGTAAGTTCTATTTATGGAATTGTCATCCTAGCAACAACTCACTCATCTACAGTCATCTTTCCATTTCGGGCAGTGCCATGTTGGCAGTAGTTCAATGTGCTTTCTACTTCGGGCAGGGTAGTTGAGTATTTTTGGTTTTGGCTTTTGGAGGTGAATTTTGGAGAAATGAATTATTTAAGTCATTTAATTATTATAATGTGATTTTGACCCCTTGGCCTAGCACAATGACTTAATGTTGTTTTAAAAGGGGGACTATGAGGGTGGATGCCTCATTAAGAGGAATTTTAATATTTCAAATGTTAATTATCTCCTCTTGTGCCTTGGATGCCTAAATGGAGGAGGATTACGTGATTTAAAAATAAAAATATTTCAAAAATGAGTTGGGCATCCCATTTGGAGAGAAAAGGAGGAAGTTGAAGAGTCACCTCAAGTTCTATTTAAGAAGGCCATTTCTCATTCTTTTTGTATTGATTATTGTTGATTATATCGAAATACTACTGAAATGAATTTAGAGCTCTCGCTTCGAGGAACACATACCTTCTAGCTACATCCATTCAGTTTTGTACTTGCAAGATAGTACCTAGTTGGATTCTAAAGACTATGCTTTATCTAGGAGTGCAGATTGAGTTTATTTATGATTTATCTAAGCAGATTGCTATTGTATAATCAATTTAGTTGTTGCTAGTTTGTGCATAGCTGAATCATATTTTCATTCATAACTCCTTGGTGGATTTTTAATTGGTTATGGGTATTGAAGATATCTTCTTTCCTACCTTGGGTGCCCCCTTGCAGAAAGTTTCAGATTTTATCATGATGTCTCTAATTTTCTAGAGTTGGTCGCCCTTGTTAAGGGGGTTTGTTATTTTCCATATTTTTCTTTGGGATGCATGCATAATAATTTGAGGGGCCTTGATGCTATTTTCTATCTTGTTCTTGGTCACCCTTCATCTAGCTTTCATTTGCATTTGTTTTGGTGTCGTTTGGATGAGTATTGAAGGAGATATTAACATTTTAGTGATCTCCTAGCTTGCTGGTCTAACTTACAGTTTGTTGGTTTTTCATATCACACCTGGTTATTTAAGTTTAATGCTATATTCCTTTTTTTTCCTCCCTCATATTTTTAATAAGTAATATTGTGAAGTCATTATATTGAAGTTAGAACAAAAATCATTGTAAAAAGGGGCATATTGTAATGTTGTTTATAGTAGTACTATTTTAGCTATTTACTTTCAACATATTACATTGTATTTACTACTCCTGCTGAAGAAGTGGTTGAGTGTTATTTTACTTTCAGCACTTTGTTTAAAATCCCCCCCATTGAATAAGTGACAGAGTAGATTCATGGTTGTCTTGCCATCTTATAATTGTAATTAGTTGCTCCCGCTGAATAGGTGGTTGAGCTTATGGTTCGTTATCCGCCTACTCTATGTTTCTAGCATTTACTTTTCATTCCATGGTCAGCTAGCCACCTAGTAAGCATTGTATTTCTTTCCAGTTTCTAATGATCCCCGACACCATATGCTATCACCTTGCCCACATTGGGATCTTGGTGAACATTCTTGGTGACAGTTACTCTCCAAGTTGATTATATTTGGAGCTAATAGTGGTGATTTGTGTTGATAAATTTCAAAAAAACTAAGGGGGATATTTCAACTGAATCATGAACATGAAAAGTTACAGACTCCTCATTAGAAAACGCCTTTCAAAATATAGAAACAACATTCAGAAATCTAACCTTTATTTCAGCTTATAGTCAGAAATAGAGATGACACAAATTCTTTTCCATACTGTAGCAATAAACTTACAACCAATATTATAATCTAATGAGTTGATTTCTCACATATATCTTTTCGTCCCAACAAGGCTCCAACAACAATTGTCTGAGCTTTTATCTTCTTTTGTTTATTATCTGCTTTAAACCCTGAAGTTGCAATGACTATTCTTTGGTGGTCTAGCTTCTTTCAAGAATGATACAAGTTCCCTTAAATCCACAGCTGGCTCCCTGTGCATTTCTTCTAACATTCACCATTGAGCATCTGCTACCCGACTCTTCACTAAGATGCCTCCCTTTGATTATTACGATAGCCTTTCAAACATCTGTCTCTTGTAATGGAAGTATGAAGAGTACGATAGGAAATAAGTCTCAATTAGATGCAACCGAAGCTTGTGTAAAGAAATTCTATTAGCATCCTATATCCTTCCCGTACAACTCTTGTAAGCATCATACATTATGCCACGTATTTGTTTTATCCAAGCTGCTCTGTGGCTTAGAGTAATGCAGATCTTTCCTTTAAAGTAAGCGGTGGCTCCTTCAACATATTAAATATCAAATATCTTTGGGTGCTTGAGTTTCTATAACTTCTTGACTAGCTTCAAGACTTCATGGGCTGAAGTAATGCCTTTGTTGGTAAATCTTGAATGTAAATGCAGTATGACGTGTAAATTTTAATGATTAGATAAATGCTCAGAAAATTAATTCAAAATCAGACACAGCAGATACCTTGGGAAAACCCTCCTCTTGAGGGAGAAAAAACCCAGCACCAATATATCTCTTATGTATTAATTCTTGAAGAGAACACTTGTACAATTGAGGCCAATGAGAGAGGCTAGAACAAGTATCAACAGATAGTAGTATCACAAATTCTATTACATATAATCTGCTATCTCAGAATTGAATACTTCATTAATGATCGCACTTTACATATGATAAACTCACACTGCTTCTTCTAATGAATTCACACTTGAGATAAGACAATGATAGAATAAAACTGAATGCTGAATGGAAAGAACTCAATGAATATAAATACAGGAGAGGATGAGAGACGCATCCTTTCATTAATCTCAAAGTCGACCTCCAAGAAGAATTGTGTCCAATAAGAAGTAGGTCGGCTTCATAAGAACTCATGCCTTTTAAAATAAAACGTGCCTCTTCATAATGTCGGCTTTAACATATAAATAACACCTCTTAAATATTCATGCCTCTTCAAGAATAAACATCTCATATAAATTAAATAGCATTAAGCTATTATTTAATTTATTACAAATAAGGAGATCGTTGGAATAATACTCATGACGCTGCATCATAAACATCAAGACTCCCTCTCAGCTAGGGAGGATACTTCTAGCTACACAAGACAAATCACCTCATCATGATGTCTATCACTATGACTACAACCATAAGTTAACAAGAAGAATATCACCTCATCGTGATATCATATATCGCCTCAACACGATATCAACCATAATGGCTACAACCATACTATGGTAAGTACAAGTGTTCATCACTTGTGTGATGTTGTCACATCAACGTGACTTTCACCATGACTCTCTCAGAGGGTGAAACACAAGTACAACATATGTCATGGAGTCACACACATGGCATCCACCATGACTCTCTCAAAGGGTGGAAACAAGGGCTTTCACCTCAAATCTCAAAGAGAAATGCATTAACAAGGGCTTGCACCTCAAATTCCTTCGTCTTAGAGGAAAATGCATTAACAAGGGATTTCACCTCAAACTTCTCTCACAGAGAAGAACTCATTAAACAAGGCTCACTGATACTAAGACTCTTTCTCAGTCAAGGCTAGATTCTCCACCATACCAAGCTTATCTCGAAAGTACACAAACTTTATCCTGGAGAGAGGCTTGGTGAGAATGTTTGTTGTTTGCTCATCAGTGTTTATGTACCTCAACTGTATAGCCTTTTGCAGTACCATATCTCTAATATAGTGGTACTTGATTTCAACATGTTTGGTTTTGTCATGAAACACCAGGATTGACAGAAAGCTTCGCGCAACTCTGATTATCACAATGAATGATGGTAGGCTCCATTGATTGTCCAAACAAATCCTGCAAGGAGCTTACGAAGCCACATTGCTTCCCGAGCTACCATACAAGCTACAATATACTCTGACTCTGTTGTACTCAATGCTACAGATGACTACTTCCTGTTGCACCAAGATATCATAGCAGAACCCAAACTAAAGTAACAACCGGAGGTGCTCTTCCGATTTGTGACACACCCTGCCCAATCAGAATCGGTATAACCATGTAACTCCAAGTCTACATCTGAAGAATACCTCAATCCATATCCAACTATGCCATGCAAGTATCTCAGGATATGTTTAGCTACAACAAGATGTATCTATATTTGTTCACACATAAATTGGCTAAGTACACTCACTGCATAACATCAGGTCTAGTGTTAACTAGATACATCAATGATCCAATTAGTTTTATGTACAATGTAGGATCCACCAAGTCTAAACTAGCTACAACCTCCTTCAATTTATGTAGGTTGGTCTCCATAGGTGTAGACATGGATTTGCAATCCATCATACCAAATCTCTTAAGTATATCAATGGTGTACTTCCCTTGACTTAGAATTATCTCATCTGGTTTTTGCCAGACTTCTAAGCAAAGGAAGTAATGCATGAGCCCAAGGTCCTTCATCTCAAATTCAGAAGTCAACTCCTTCTTACACTCAAGAATCAAGTGATCTTCTCCAGTAAGAATCAAATCATCAACATATAAAACCAAAATTGTCGTCACCATTGATT
>VDFB02109203.1:103027-182802 GCA_007258455.2 Sequoia sempervirens | reverse complement strand
TCAACTGAAATTCTTTGGTATATTTGGAAAAAGATAAATGATGATAAGTTTAGTTGGGCCAAGTGTGCACTTACTGAGTCTTGTAAAAGACTCACCCTCTCCAATATTTCTATGCAGGTTGCTCTAATGGTCAAGGTATTCAAGGCAAAGTTTTTAAAGCCGATCAAAGAAGACACAATATCGGTTAGCCTTCAGGAAGTGAACTTTGGACAGGGGTGGTAGCATACCACAAATTTTTTTCTCAAAGCTCTCGAGGTCTTCCAAAAAGATTTCAATGAGAAGGTGCGTAAAAGTGCATAGGATGAAGAGGCTCCTCCTCTTCTCAACATCGAGGACTTCTCTAGGGATGAAATTGAGGCAACAAGTTCCCTCTTAATGCTAAAAGGTGTAGGGCATAGGGGTGATGATAGCTAGGGGCAAGTTTGACCTTCTTCCTTCATGTATCAAGATGGCCAGCTTTTGAAATGGATAGTTTTTTGAATGGAGAGCAACAAATTCATCTAATGTATCTTTTTGTGAACTACCAAGTTGGGCAAAAGATCTATTATAATGTAAATAGAAAATGATGTAATCGGGGCGGGACTAGTTTGATCTGCAGGGGTGTTTGTTTGACATTAGGGATGCTACTGTGATTTTTTTGCATATTTGTTCTTAATGTATATTGTTGTTCTTATGATAAGTAATACAAAAATTATTTACATATATTTAATAATTAATATTAATGTGTCATGCAATGTTTATATAAAAATTATAATTATTTTTATTTTTTATTTTTTATTAATACATTAATAATATTTTGTTAATAAAATTATATCTTAAGAAGTCTTTATGTTTTTACCAATATTATTAATATTAAAATTAAAAAATATTAAAAAAAAATTACAATAAATTTGTTTTAATGATAATTCATAAATTTGTTTTAAAAAATCATTTATTAAATGATTTATAATATTTTTAAATAATAATATTTTATAATATTAATATACAATTATTAAATCAATATAATTTATATTTATAATATTATTATTAATACACAAATTTAAAATTGAGACAAATATGTTATTATTATATTTATTTTACTTTTATTGCTATTTTTTAAAAATTATATGAATTAAATTATTAAAAATAATAATTATTGTTGCATGTTTAAGTTTTCACTTCTTATAATACATTAAGCTAGAATATAGGCATGTATTATCCTACAAGTTACATTATAATAATTAAAATATTGTTAACATAATTAAAAAAAAAAATGGTGAAAATTTTATTGAAAGAATAAAGAGAAATATTATTAACATAATTTAAATACTAATTAAATATTTTGTTAATACATTAAAATTATAAAATATATCTAAATTGTATAAAATATGTATCTTTCCATTAAGCTATAATATAAGCATTGTAAAAATATAATTAACGAACCTAAAATACTATATTTAACAAAACTTATATTTATTTTTATTCACATTAATTACAATACTATAAAGACAAGTTATAACCACTATGTGGTACCTATTTTTATAATAAATTTATTTACTTTTTCACTCAATTTTTTTACAAGAAATTATTGTTTTTGATTGATTAAGCAAGGAAAGGGCCTCGATCCCTAACAAAAGGAGTACATCAGTCCAGCAAACAACCACGACAGAGAAACAAAACTAGGGAAACAAATAGGAAGAGAACCACTACCCCAAAACCCAACCAACCAAAAACCACATTAAGCTATACCAACCACATCAAACATTATATATATATCAACTATCTAATAATGATATAACCAGTCCATATTATCAACCATCAACAAAAAAAGTTTATATAAGCATAACCTATAATGAGTACCCAATAAGTTACTAAAGTTCCAAACAAAAATTAACTTTATACAGTTTGGGCATCTAAGGCCGTTACCACTGAAATAACAGTTAACAAAAAAAATAAAAACATCATCACAACAAGCACCAAAAAGCAAGAAAAATAAGAGTCGAGGACAAGGCATCCTCAATTAGGCTCCACGCCTTCATCAGGTCCTCAACATAATCTTCAACACTATTTTTGACTTCCATCTTTCCTGATAGATCGACATCATCCTTATACTCCTTCCTTTGTTGTTTCTTGATTTTTCTTTGTCCCAAGATGGTCGCCATAACAAATTTTTTCATAACTACATCCACAATCTTGTACATGTTTTTCATAACATACTCAAGAGCCTAAAACCTTCTAGCATTGTCCTCATTCTATACTATCTTCTCCAGGATCACCAATCTTTCCTCAAGCCTTTGCACTCTAGTTAATTCTAGGCCCGTTTGATAATCTTTCAAGTTCTTCGGTTCCATTGTAGTTGATCCTTTATCCTCATTCATTTTAGTGTCCTCAACTTCCCGCACCTCATCCTACTAATTGATACCCTCGTCCACTTCCTGACTCGAGTCATCCACCTCCTCTGAGCCCAACTCTTCCTCTAGAGATTCAACACCACCTAGGCTATCTGGCACACATTCTTCAGAGGAGGAATCTTTTTCCTCCCCAACATCCTTCTTCTCCATTTTATCCTCTTCTGAACTCTTATCCTCAGAACTTTTGGATTTGTTACTATTGTTTGACCCCTTGGATGCAACCAAAGCAAGGCAAGTGGATCTTCGACCCATTGAGGCAATAGACCCACATTTAGGGTTGTTTTCATTGTCATCCGGTATGGTTATTGTGTTAGGGTAGCAGTTGAAAGCTGTAACCTACAACAAAAGGAAGATTGGGACAACAAAACAAGGGAGTTCCAAATTAAGTTGAATGTGATAACTACTGTTTAAAGACATCTCATGGAGATTAAACATGCATCATTCTAACAAGTTAATAAGCATCAGAAAAGAATAACTTCTTTACTAATAGGATTTTGACAAATGTTTGTGTGTTTTACATGCAATTCTATTTTACAGAGTTTTCGTTCTATTAGGATTCTTCTTTCTTTTCAGTTATGGTTTAAACAATTCAACCTTAACTATATGCTTTAATATATAGGAGTGGAATTTAATGATTGCAGTTAGTTGTTGTATATAGTCGATGGTTGAGTCCTTAGATGAGTTAGTCAGTTTTTTAGTCTTTCATTATTAGTTATTTCCAGTTTCAAGACATGGTGGATATTTAGAATGATTTTCATTTAATACAATCTGTGAAGAAAATCTTTGTAATCTTTCATGATATGCAATGAATGAAGTCAATTTCACATGGATGCGTAGAATCTGTTGGGTAGATTTGGTTCCAGTTAAGTGAGAACAACCACTTGAGCATGCCACTCGAGGTAATTGTTCTTCACTTCATTTTCTAGTTGTTTATTTTTGTTTAACATTACTTCATGAACTACATGCAAGTTAAACTAGAATCTCATACTTTGCTTATTGGTAATGAATGTTCATGAACATGCATGTAACGGTTAACTAGTAGTACTCTTAAGGTTAAATTAGCTAAGTTGTTAGTTTTGATCAGTTTTGAGTTGATACAATAATATTTCATTAGCAATAGTTCAGTTATAGGTTAAGCTATAGGCACCTGTAGCCATTAGCATTAGTTTGTTTCTTTTACTGTTTTGCAATTCAGTGAGTTTTTAGCAAGTAGAACATCTTGAATAGGATAAAATAGGTAGTTTTGGGTCTCTGAAGGCACATACAATGCAACACCATCACAAGTTTACAAACCTTAGGTTGACATTTTAATGTAGTCTTTGCAATATTGAGTGGACTATTCAGTCAGGCAAACCTCTAAATTATGTAGGTTCTACCAAGTTTATAATACATTAGTTTAGACTCTACACTAAGTAAGAAATTTGTTCGTCCTTCCTGTAGTTTTCTAAAGTTTGTTGACGTCCGCCCTAGTTGTCACAACCTTGTATCTACCCAACATATTGCGAGTCTTTCCCTTAGAGTCAATCTATCATAGAATTCTAAGCTTCGTTAGGATTCAAAACACTTATAATAACTTTGTGAAGTTCCATCGAAGCTAAAGTTAAGCCATCTCAAAATCTTGGGGAAGTTTTGAAACCTCCATTGGATCTCGAAGGAGTTATCAAAACTATCACTTTTTTTGAAAGTTAAGTAAACTCTTCTCTAAAAAGTTGTGCTATGAATGTTTTCATCGAGCTGTCATATTTTAGAACTTTATAGTGGTTGTAAAACTTTTGTCGATCATTGACGAGGCTGTGAAAACAACCTATTCTATTGAAGATTTCTTCTTAGTCGTTCCTTTTCAAATATTTAAAAAGCTATTGAGATAAAAAGGAAGATGTGAAAGGTTACACATGCCAACCTTGGTATAGAGGGGATGCCAACTACTCATCCACTCAAGCATTAATTGTAGAAGGTTTTAAAGTGGTTTGAGCTATTGAGGAATACACATTTTGACTGGGACGGAAGAAAGAATTAGAGTAGAGTGGAGGAACAAATTCTTGTAGTTGTTTGTTCTTGGAGATTGGGACACATTAAATGGTATTGTTTCTCTGTCTCTTTAAGTTACAATTTACTGGGAATTCTATTCTAGAGTGGGGAACTGCACTAGCATAAGTTTTCCCTTGCAAATTACGGACATATCCTAGGGTTTCAGTCATAATGAAGTATAAATATCGGGGTTGTGAATATGTTTTTGGCTTAACCAACACCATGCTAGAAATAGGAGATACCAAACTAGGGCATGTAATCGTAAATGAGATTTGGGATAGAATTGGAAAACCTAACCCTCTGCCCATTACATTGAGGTTAATCGAAAGTGGGTTATTGCAAGTGGTTGCTTTCCATGTTGCAATTCAATGTCTAGATTTGATAGCAGAATGTATTGGACACTATGAACTTTGAAACATGTGAAGTCAGGAATTGTGATAATAGATTAGTGGTAAAAATTCAAAGAGATACTTTTTCCTCTTGTCTCTAAATCCTAGAAAGAGAGCAATATTCAAAATTTGATTTCACCTCCTTATAGATAATGTTCTCCGAGAAGAAGGGCCATTATAGGAATATAATCTCCAGGGAATGGCTTATCACACCTAAGAAGGTTAAATCTCAATTGCCCAAAAGTCTACATAGGAATCACTTTGTTGATGAAATTTCATACATAATTGTACTTCTACATAGGCTAAAGGGAAACGAAAGAGACCATGAATTCAAAGAATGATTGTACTTATTTGTCCAAAATATACTCGGAGGGAACCAATTCCTAGATTGGGCACAACTTATCAATGATCAAATACACCACATGATCATCCACTTCACACTCAACAAATTCTTCTACATGTCCTCATATCTGATTTATGCCATTGCCAATACCAGACCCTAGCCAAGATTTAGATCAAGTTTAAATTGATGGGATGAAGTTTTGATTTTTGACTATTATGACAAGCTACAATTGGGTAAATGTTACTATCACCACAAGAGAATTAATGACACCTTTACCATGAGGGTGACCCATGAAATATAGGGAGATATTGGTTTAAGACTTAACCCTAAAGCCTTATATCTAGTTGATACATATGTGAGCCATTTCATACAATTCCAAAGTTTCTCATATATTAGGTTCAGGAGGATTTGATGGACCTCCACTAAAAATCACTAGGTATGCAAAAGATAAGTTTGTATTAATAAAAGTTTGCAAATAACTTGCTAAGGTGAATAAGAGATGTTAGGAAAGAAAGAAGGTAGGCCTACATTTTCCCATTGGACTTGGCTATTTTTCTTGCAATTCTATGTTAAATACACTCAACATTGAGACAAATCTAGTTAAGTACACTCTACATTTTTATGATGCCAAATTCCCCTTTGATAACAAAGACTTTGTGAGGAACAATTTATAACTAGGTCCCAATTTTCATCATATTCCTGACTTGGAAGATTATTGGGCTGATTGTGTTGATGAGTATGAAGTAAGGAGAAGGAGTGGATGAGGTTGTCCTTGAGACAAATAAGGATATTCAACCTAAATTGGGATATCTAAGGTATTGAAGATGATGAATTAGATTTGGTGGATCCCATTTTTACCAATCATGTTTCTATTCAACCCATTGTGTCTACAGATTGGAGCATCAAAGAAATAGAAACCATTGATGCAAACACTATGGTTGTCTTGAAGAGAACAAAAGAGTGGGTTGCTAAGAAGAAGGTAGAAAAACAACGTACCCCAACCAAGTCACAAAGCACTCAACCTTGGGGAGAGAGTAGCTAGCCTCCCGTAGCCTCAAGAACATCATATTCTACTTCACACCAAGTACCGTTGGGAATTTAGGGTGGTGAAGATGATGATCTTCCTAAAGGAAACTTACTAGAGAAAACATGCGAGGAAGGTGCCCCTAATCGTCCTCAGCAAGATAAGGATGAAGAAATAATCAAAGGAGAGGAAGAAACAATTGAAGGAGAGGAAGAAACAATTAATGTCTCCACTTCTCCATCCCATGCAAGTATGTTTCTATCTTCTTCCAAATATTCTCCTATTATCATAAGTTCACCCACCTCTAACTGAACTTGGAAACCCTATTGACTTGTGATTAACTCTTCTCTTGGTTTGACCCAAAGTTTAATTATCATAAACAAGATTTCTTTCAAAAGTAATGACACTTCTAGGGATCCTTTTATTTTGGACAACTTTAGTGTGGTGTATGACTTCCATTTTGATTTCATTGAGTGCATTTAGGTTGTGTAATCTCTCTTGCTGTGCTATTGACAAATCCATACCCAAGTTGACTATTGCTCTCAATGTTTTATACTCAAATTCTATAGGTAGTACTGCTATTCTCAATGGTCTTGTAACATACCCAATGTTACTCTACTTTTTTCACCTAAGTTTTAACTTATGAGTTGAATTAATTCAAGTTACCAAAAACAAGGAAATGGAAATTTTCATTTTTCAATAACATAATTGCATACTGCATAAATAATTTCATATAATATTGCATAAATAACATAACATAATTCTAAGTAAATGAAACTCATATTTTCAAAGACAAATTACAATAGATTCATGAACATATTTTTAATTTCATAACTTACATTTCTTCTATTACTAAATTTGATATACAAACACACACATATACTATATAAATATATTATTAGATTAAAAACATAATATTAAAGTCAAGCCAAAGTGTAAGGGCATGGATATTAAAATCATTTTGGTTGTATATGTGGAGGAAAAACATTAAACCATGTATTATTCTTAATCAACATTTTTAAGATATTCCACAAAGTAAGTGATTCAAAGGAAAAGATAATGTAGAGTAATGATGACTTTGGAAGAACATTATGGTGTTTGGTAGTTACATAAAAGTGTGGTAAAATGCACAATGAGGATGAACTGATGTGTTTTAAGAGGAGGATTCATAAATGCTAAGTAACAATCGCCACCAATATTGCAACATATATTTTTACTTTATCGATGTGTACATTAAGGCAAAAAGACATAAAAGTAAATTAACATGCATTTGGATTTTGAAATGGATTTTCTTTTTCTATTCAGTTTGACTATAGGTAGTGCTAATGTGCATGATTGAATGCGGGTTCTGAAATCATGATCATGTAAAGATTATGATTTGATGTAAATGATCACTAGCAAGGTTTTCTTTGAAGTTTGTATCTATCGACATTATTACTAGTGAAAAAGAAGGTTATTTTAAGAGATGATTTGCGCCTGGAGATTGTGAATGTTTGTTGCAAAAAGGATTGTGAGTATGCATAAAGTGGTTTGAGTTGCACTACTCGAGTTAGTGGAATCATTTATTATGACAGGTGCATACTATTTTCGTTAGTGTTTGTTGAAGCAACTTGTCTATATATATTTTCTTTAAAGATTTGTTTACTATTGTTGTAATTTATCAATTTCAAGAGGTAGTCAACAATCTTCAAAGGTTTATTTTTTACACTCAAAATTATTTCTTTTTTTTCTAAAATAGCTAGCAAGTAGGTATTTATAAATGTGTTGAGTGTTAGGGCAAATCATCCATTAAATCTTGCATATATAATAGATAAAGTAGAAAAGTAGAAAATAACTCATTCCAACATTGGCTATGATGCTAATGAAAGTTCCCACCTCCAAGAAATTTTTCAATCATGCATGTAGTTGCCAAAAAGTTGGTATTTTATCAATTTTGAATTGTCTTTCTAGCATTGGGCCAATTGAACAAGAACTACTAACCATTTCTGTATGAATAAACAAAAAATTAAATAAAATCATAACACTATGATGTGCTAATTTAAGAGAAAAAAAGACAACATTATAATGCCTAGAATATGTATAGAACGTTACAAAAAACATTCAAAACATTAAACAAAACTTGAATTAAAAAAGAAGTGAAAAAATCACAAGATAAACTTAGCCTTGATTAATAAATCTTGTAGGTGCAACTCTTTCTCTCCCATATCACTCAACAAACATTGTAAAATCCTTTTGTCAAGCCTTCACCTTCGAAGAAATATCTAGAAGACTTCAAGAATTTAAAATGGTAGCGTGGAGGCAAAATAGTGTTTTGGTCTCGTCTATTTGTGAAATGAGGGCAAAAATGGGTGACTTTAGGCAAAAGGAGTGAAAAGGCACGCACTTTTGGGTTTTGAAAAAAAGGGATTTTTTTGTTTTGTTTTAGTGTTGGTAGTTAGTCAGTCTGCTTGGGTCTAGCCTAGGGTACCTTGGTGCTTGTTGGCTAAACTTAGGTGCACCCTAGGTTGTTCCAGAATAGAACTAGAGACTAAACTGATTTTGACTAATAGGGTAGTGACCTATTTAGCAGAACTCGGTAAAATAACTCTCAACAGATCTTTATTTAAGATAGTTGAGCTAGTGATATATCAAAGCAAATCAAGTAAATTGAAAAAAACAAATTTATTAAAAATCAAGCTCTTGAAATGACAAATGAATAATGATAATCAAATAAACATGCCTAATACACACATCAAAATAAATTGTTTGCTTATATAGTTTATAAGTGAGCACTATATATTTAACCTTTGAACACTTTGATTTATCATGTTAGTGGTTTTTTGAGTTTTCATAAATAGAAAAAATAAAAAAAACAACGAGACTTTCAAATTCAGGGATATAATCTCTTTTCCATAGTTTTTTAACTCCTCTGCTTGCTACCCTTCCTTAGGTTTGACTTCATGTATTTTTGCTTATCTTTTATTTATTTTTAATGTTTGGTGTAACTTTTTCTACAGGTGTGTGTCCTTAATACCCTTATTTCAGGATGGTCGGTCATGTTTTCTCATAAAAAATTAAAGAGGTTTTCTTAAGATCTCTCTTTTTGGAGGAGATTTTGTTGTCACGTGAACGCTACTTGTAGGGGCAGGGCACATGTCTAGGGGATGTACAGTTATGTTTGTTTATTATAGATTTATATGAAGGACAAAGAATTACCATCTTTCCAAAATACACCTTGCCATCTAGAGAATTTCCTATTTAAAATATCAACATTTTCATTTCCATATATGTTGGACAAAAAATTACAATATTTCTAAAACACGCCTTGGCATCTAGAGAATTTCCTATTTAAGGCATCAAAATTTTCATTTACATATATGCTTCTTAAATGTAAAAAATGTAGTTTATGATTTATTTGATGAAGATATGGACTGAAATGTATTTAAGAGAGAACTAATATTCAAGCTATGTTATTTTATTGCTTTCTTTTCATACATAATGTAACTGAAAATATTGTTCGTGGGTTTTCTTTTCCAATTGGCTTAACTTCTTGGCTTGGATTTTGATGTAGAAGATGGGTCTTTGGACATTACTTGAAGGATGTTTATTGATAGCAAATGCTCTAGCCATATTGAATGAAGATCAATTTTTGGCTCCTCGTGGGTGGAGCTTTTTCGAATTTTCAAGAAGTTGAGGAAGATCTTTAAAAGCACGAGCCATTGGGCTGATTTATGCTACACAATTCTTAAAGGACGCTTTTAGTAGCTTTAAATACCATCACAATAGTGATCATGCTTGTATGAAGCTAGTTATGTTGTCAATTCTACACCCAAAAGATGATTTGTCTTGTATTTCGGTATAAATAACTTCAATTTGTTTAGTGCAATGTGATCAGAGACAAATCTTTAATAGCCCTTCAGGTATAAGGGCAAATCTTGAATAGCCGTTTGGGTATAAGGGCTCCAATATCTGGATCCATGATGCTTTAATTGGATTTAGATGTGTTGACTTCAAAACATATTGGGAATTTCCCAGTTGTCTACCTAGTTTTTGGTTGACGTTGTTCAAACTATATGTATATTGTTCAATAATTCTCATTGTTTTCTATGCTTTTTTTGGCATTTCAATTAAGGGCAATCCTACATAACTTGTGGATGTTGACCACCTTTGATTTCAAGTATTTTGCATCTTTTTCTCATGTCAAGATATGTTGGAACAAAATATTCATAAATGTGTGAAATACCATTTCAAACAAAAAATGATATCTGAAAAAAAGTATTTTTATCTGGTCTTTTTGAACATGTATGCCATTCAACAATATTTAGCAATAACTAATAGAGATAGAATTCTAAACAGGGCTCGCTTCATGTTTGTATCAAAACAAATTTTTTATGTTGCACATTGCAAGCAAGCCAATATTCTTACCAATTCCTTTTGTGTGCCCTAACATTATGCTAAATGTTAGTTATATTGCATGTGTTTTTACTTCTATAGTACACACTTAAATAATTTAGTGTCCTAAGAAACCAGTACCTTTTTCTCTTTTTCTTATTTGTTAAAGTGTGGTTTTAAAAAAATAATTATGCTTTCATGATTGCTGATTATTTTTTTCTAACTTTATTATTATTTTTAAAATTGTATTAATCATTTTGACTTATTCCATTTAAAATCATTTATACTACGATGATTAAAATATATGAAAATTTAGATTTAAAATTTTAATCATTATTAAAAATTTATATAATTAAACACTAATTTAAGTAAAACAGATTAAAGAAAAGTAATATATTAAACATATGAATAAAAAATATGTAAAATTGAAACATGAAGTATACTAATATCTACTTTTTAAAAGTGTATATAAAATTTTATAAACTACAAAATTTAATAGTTTGAAAGTGGACAATATGCACCAACTATTTGAGGAAGATAAGATTAATCAGACGGCTAGCCTTCTAGTCAAACTTAACAGCAGGAGATTTGACTTGGAAAAGAGTATGAAGACAAATTAGGCCTGTTTTGTTCGGTCCCATAGACTGTTTGGTCTCGCGGACGTCATTAAAATCTTTCATTCATTCATTTAATATATATTTTTTGCCGATCGGAAACAAGTCTCACGCCAGGTCTTTTTACGCCGTTATACGGTCTTTTTGCGCCGGTATACAGTCTTCTCTTGAGCTATTGGATTTACCAGATCAAGTGAAACATCCCTCGCCTCAACTGAAAACAAATTTTGACTGGCGACTAGTTTTTTCGTTTGGATGGCTGGAGAAATCTATTAAGCCCCGATATTTTAAGATCTACTTTTCGTTTATTTTGAATAGACTGAAGCAGCCGCTGTAGGGAGATTGGTTTTTGTCCGTTTCATTTTTATAAAATTTTCGTAGACATTCTGTCCATTTTTACTCATCGGTATGGTTGACAGCACGACACAATTTGTGCAGAATCTTGAGGTAAGTCACTTGCCATGGTTTCAGAGTGTTTTTTTTGGGGAATTTGTACGCGGCCAGTTCATTTCTTGCTGTGTTTTATTTCATTCTCAAACAATTCTGTTGTTCTCTGTTAATTGAAGGCATTGGTTCTGGTGTTTTATCTATGGTTGTTTTCATATATGCTATTATTGTAAGACTAGTTTTACATCCCTGTTTATTTCTTTACAAAGAGATCTTGAACAGTTGGAAACCTAGGAAACCTAAATATAAATTTAATATCGTAATTTAGGGTTTTTCAATTGGACTGTTGAGAATTATGAAGTTATTGTGCATAGTTTCTGGTTTTGACCATGTAAGTTTTTTCTTCAAAACCAGACATTATGCACTATAATATTATGGACTGTGAAGATCGTATGTCTGTGGTTATGAAGTTGATAATCTGTTTATTTTTGTTGTGCTTCAGTGAAATTGGTAAGTACCAGAAGAGCATTGAGCTTTTGATCAGAAAGCTGCCTTTCCAGAGGTTGGTTTGAGAGATTGCATAAGATTTCAAGGTATGAACAAGCAATATGGTAGATTTGTGCTTTTTTGGTTTGGGATTTTTTGATGAAACGTGTAATTCATTTTAAGGAATTTATATTGTTTTAATGCTTTGGCAGCTTTTAGTGGTTGCCTGTGGGCTTAATTTTAATTTTTGTACTGTGAAAATATTTTTCTGCAAACTTTTTTAATAAAAGGGGGGTAAAAACTTTATTGAGCCAGAAAATCAGTACAAAGCCAAAGAGGACAACAAACCTGCTAGAGGTCAAGAATCCCAACCAAAGTAATCAAGACAGACCTAAAAACATCTCATATCCTCCATAACAAGATCTTCAAGAACCTGAGAAAGATCTTCAAGAAGGCTTCCCCAATCATTCACATTCCAAGTACCCATCCGCTCAGACACCCATCTAGCCAAGCCATCAACCACCTTATTCCATTCTCGTGGGATATGACAAAAGGTGATAGAGTCCAACACCCCACCTAGAGAGATGATTTGATTGACCACCACAACCAGCTGCCAATTCACATCATCAATTTGCCGCTTATTCAGCATATCAATCACAACTTGAGAATCCGACTCACAAATAATATGTCTACAGCGAAGGGCAGAAGCCCATTTCAGGGCCAAAAGAATAGATAATGTCTCCATAAAATTATTAGTTTGTTGACCTCTATATATCTAAAAGAGAAACACCACTACCCTGGAGCTATCCCTGCCAATACCACCAACCCCAACATGCCTAGGATTACCTCTGGAAGACCCATTAGTGTTAATTTTCAGCACACTAAGAGGAGGGGGGATCCAATGGCCACATCTTTGGATCTTCCCTCTTACCACATTGTTGTTGCCGAAGTAGGGGGCCACTCCTATCATACCGACAAGAAGTCCCAAAGTCCGAACCACACCTAAATCTCCAAGATCCACAGGAATAGACAAATCACACCTAGCTGCCATAGTCTCCTGGGTAACCCCCAAGATTCTCACCCATAGTTGCCCAACCAAAAGCTTCTTATCCAAGAAGATCTTGCGGTTGCGTTCCAACCATATATGCCAGATAATCAAGCTAGGGCCAATTTTCCAAGCAATATGAAGGAAAGAAGTTTTAGCAGGAGAATTCCCTAGCCCATTCCAAAAGCCATCCAGAGAAGAGACATGTCTGCACGATTGACTTCAGACACCCCACTAGAAGTGCCAAATCATTCTAGCAAAGGGACACTGAAAAAAGAGATGAGAAATGCACTCTTCATTACTAGTGCACATGACACACATAGAAGGACCCTGAAAACCACGCTTCCAAAGATTCTCCCAGGTGAGGCATCTTTTTTTAACCACAAGCCAAGAAAAGAAATTGCACTTAAAGAAAATTTATTCCAAACTTGTTTCCACCAAGGAACCCCCGAGCACTTGAAGACTTGTTTATCCAACACCTAATAGCCAGAGACAACATAGAATTTCCCTTTTGGGTCATGTCCCCAGGCCAGAGCGTCCCTTCCCAGAAGAGAGTTACAAACCCGACCAGCCAGAATAGTGGCCAACTCTCAACGATCCTCCCATGAACCCCTAGGAGGCCATTCCTGTGGGTCCTTCCACTTGTACTCATTAACCTAATCAAGAACCAGAGGGGATTTGAAATCAGCCACTCTACTTCAACCAACCTCAAGAAAATGACTACACAAATGGTGCAAATGAGGGTGAGTTGTCATGATAGGAGGATGACCATCCCAAGAATCAAACTACAAAAGAGCTTCTGGGCTAGTGTTGCATATCTAGAGCAACCCTTGTTTGACTAGCGTGGCACCTCTTTTAAGGGTGCCCCAAATCACAGAACCCTTCCCCACAAGGTTGAATCTAGGCACATCAACACTCTCCACATCCCCAAGATATTTTGAGGTAAGGATTTTAGCCCATAATTGGTGTTGTTGAGAACACTATCTCCAGTACAACTTAGCCGCCGAAGCCTGCCCATTCAAATCAACCCGTCGCAAGTCCAACCCACCTTCCTGCTTCGGCTTGCAATTAGTGTCCCACTTAACCAATCTCCACTTTCTAGATAGGAGGTTACTAGAGCAAAGAAATTGGCAAGCAAGACTCTCAAAATCTTTGATAAAGCAAGAAGGGGTAGACAACACAAAGCACTTGTATAAAGGAAGAGCCTGAATCACCAACTTTAAAAGAGTCACTCTGCCTGCCAATGAGAGCCACCTACAAGTCCAATGGTTGACCTTTTTGCGAAACTTATCAATAATGTCTTGCCAAAACGATCTGGGGAGTGACCAGACAACAAGAGGAATGTCAAGATAAACGAAAGGAAGTGAGCCAATCCAAAATCTAAAGATTCTAGCAATTCTCCTCTAAATAAGCTTCAAAGTATTAAAAAAATAAATTAAGGACTTCCCCTTATTAATACATTGTTTTGAACCAGCCAAGTAGCTATCCAAGACTTTCCTCAAGTTGACTGCTTCATCAACCCTGGCCAAGCCTATCAGAGCAGTATCATCCACAAACTGAAGATGGGATTTGAGGGGGAGATTATTCCCCCACCTCTAACCCTTGATGAGCCCCAACTCCACACGAGATCTAATGAATCTCCCTAATCCCTCGACCATTAAAATGAATAAGTAGGGGGATAAAGGATCACCTTGTCTAAGGCCCCTAGATGCTCCAAAAAGCTCAGTAGGCTTACCATTGACCAACATAGAGAAGGAGGAAGAGGTGACATAACTCTTAACCCACTCAATCCAGGCGTTGTCAAACCCAAAAGCCCTTAGAGTCCTGAATAAGAAACCCCATTTACACGATCATAAGCTTTGGCCATGTCTAGTTTGATGAACATGGCCTTTCTTCAGAGGAGGCCATAGAGTGAACAGTTTCAGTTGCAATAACAACTCCGTCAAAAATTTGCCTGCCAGCAACAAAACCACCTTGCTCTTTAGAAATTAACCTGTTTAACCATGGCTTTAGATGCTCCACAATCAGCTTTGTAATTATCTTGTACACCACGTTACATAGGGCAATTGGTCTAAAAAGATCCAAAGAATTAGCCGCCTCCCTTTTTGGGATGATAGCAAGAAACGTTGCATTTATGGCCCTCAACATTTACTTATTCTTTTGAGATACCTAGACAACCTTAGGAAGGTCAATCTTAATAACCTCCCAGAACTCCTAAAAGAATTCAACCGGAAACCTATCAGTGCCAAGAGCTTTTCCTTTTTTCATCTGAAACACAATATCCTCCAGCTCATTCAAGGAGATCGGTTTGAGCAAGGAGTCATTCATTTCACTGGTCACGAGAGGCGGGATACAGGCCAAGATAGACGCTTCATCCTCATCCGTAGGAGGGGAATCCTTAGAAAACAAAGCAGAAAAGAAATGAATAGATTTATTCAAAATCTCAGCCAAGGAAGAAAGAGGAGCCCCTTCCAAAGACAAGAGTGAAGAGATAATATTATCCTGCCTTCTATCCTTAACAGAGTTGTGAAAAAAGGAAGTGTTCTAGTCACCCTCTTGGAGCCAGTCAATGCGGGACTTTTTCTTCCAAAAAATTTCTTCCCTCAGCTCCCATTCCTCAACCTCCTTCATTGCCACAACTTCAAGCTTACCATTATCATTTGTGAGGCCATGGTCCCGAATTTGCTGGGTGATGGAATCCAAATGAGCTTGAGCAGACCTTTTTTCTTGAAAGACTACCAAAATGGTGCCTGTTCCAATGCTTCAAAACTTTCATACCTTTTCGTCCCTCAAAATTGTTGTAGGATTCAATGGCAAGGATTTGCTTCTCCAAACCATATGCAAGGCAATACTATAGCTTTGAATGCAAAACCACCAGCTATAAAGTTAGAGTTGAAACACACACAACCGTATTGAATTGAAGAATTTTAAAAATAGACAAAGATCTGAACAAGAAGATTTTACAAATCATTTTTTGCCTTTCAATGTCCTTATGTTTAGGGTTTCACTATAGACATAGTTGAATGAATCCAGAAACGTCAATGCACTTATAGGGTTACAATGAATGCTTCTAAAACATCAAGCCTCTCCAATCCATCCTCCATGTTTCTAAGCATGAATCCACACATCCCATGCCATGCTTCACATATGCACTCTTCAAAAGAAGACTTGATACAATGACAACCCATTCACCCAGGCAACCTTAACCACTAAACATGTGCTTGCTTATATAGACACAAGCTCACACAAATACAACCAAGTGGTAAGATAAAATCAAGTGTCTCAAAACCATGAATACACAAAACCATTGACCCCTAATTTACTTTTTGAAACTAAGTTCTCACATTATTAAATATTTTCCCAATTAATTAGTCTGTCCCCCACACATAAAATAATTAACCCAATGTTACGTACAACTTTACAAGTGGCGCCAAATAAGTATCTAATGTGGCTAATTACATCTCCTAGATGCACCACAACTAAATATTTATATATTTAACATAATAAAATAATCTATGCTATGCAAGGTGTACAACACCTATTCCTAACACTAAGCAAGTGTAAAAGTTTTAAACCCAAGGAGGAGAAGAAAGGAAACTTTCCAATAAATGTTTAGTTTATTAAAGAGAGTAATGCAACAAGAAAAATAAAATGAAATTACTTGCACAAGAGAATAATATAATAAAAAATTCACTACAAATACTTGATAATAATACGCCACTTTGATGGTGTAAACCTCCAAAAAATTAATAGAATTTACAATATGATGATAATCAACTAACCACTATCTCCTATATATACTATACTTACCACCTAAGGTGACCTAACTACATATATTAAACTATAGAAATGATCATATAACTTAATTATAGGTTATCCTAGCCACAAGTTGGCTACACATATCGTCATGCATGTTGTAGTTTAAGAGTATAGCATACTCCTCCCTTTAAAACCAATATTATCCTTCAACGTCAATGATCCATAGATGCTTATGCAAGAATGCTTTATCTTCTCATATTGCATATTCACTCGTTGAATTCTTCCACTTGATCAAATATTCTATAATCATCCTCATCTACAACCTTTTAGTACATGTCTAAGTGATTCCTCACATTCCAACTTTTTATCCTCCTCATCAAGCTTTGGTAACTCTATTTAGGTTAAAATTATTCATCCAATGATTTTCTCTAAGAGTGAAAGATGGAAGATTGGATGTATTTTTGTTGACTTATGCTTTAGTTTGTATGCTACATTGCCAGTCATGTATAAAACCTAGTAAGGGCCGTAATACTTGGGTGATATATTGCTATCTTTCTTTTGTTGTTTTAGTGACATCGACTTATATGGTTGCAATCACAAAATACCTAATCTCTTTTAAAATTTCTTGCACTATGATGTCGATCAACTTACTACATTATTTTCTATGCCCCTGCCAGGTTTTCCCTAAGTTAAAGGAGTACCTTTTGTTGATGTTCAATGTGATCTACTATTGTAATATTAGGGTGCACCCTTAAGGAAGAGGTGATGGATAGAGGATTGTATCTAGGTAGTGCAAAAAATGGAGACATTTTGAATGAAGTATGGAAAGAAGTATTATACCACCATTTTGCTATTGGCGATTGTTGCACCCATTTCTCTTATTTATCTCGAGAAAAAAAAAAAAACCCTCCAAGCACTTGTTCATCATCAAAATTTTTCCATCGAATTGGGGATTATATGATAAAATCTAAGTGAGTCGAGCGCCCAAATATAAGAATCAATAAATATAAAATTTAATTGTAAATATGGGATCAGTGATCACTTACTATGATTTTTGGGGTCCTGTGCAACTTTTGAATGATATCCATAAAAGATATTGTAACAATATGTGCAACAAATGAGTCTGACAAAGCACAAAAATGCGCATATTTGTGAGTCTATCCACATTAAGCATGACAAGATTTTTTCTTCAAACTCAGAGTAAACAAGTTATGAAATCCATGTGTACCTCCTCCCACCTTTGGTTAAAAATAGATAAAGGTTGTAGTAGACCTAGAGTCTTAATTGTATCCCCTTTGATTTTTTGGCATGTTATGCTTTTTGCTACAAATTTATGTAGCTTCCGTTTGAGCCCTTCCCAAAATAAATCCTACTCAACACTATTGTAAGTTTTTAAGAAGCTTGAATGCCCACCTACTAGAGAAGTATGGGGTCTACGAGAACATGCAGCATATCCTTTCCACACAAATTTCTCTAGCATACTTAAATATTGTTGTGGTTTTTGAATGATATTTTATGTATCCACGTCCTTCTCAAGAATTCTCCTTTTGCCTCATCCAACCAATATGCATGCAGTATGGAAATGGTGCATGATAGTGATTATGTAGATCCATCCCTTCCAAAGAAAGTATCAACCATGTTAAAGTTTGGATCAGATTTAATAGAAAGCAAAAATGCAACACAAACACATGAAGAAATGAACAATATAACACAGCATATATCCTGGGAAAACCCTCCTTCTCGAGGGAGAAAAACCCAGCCACAAATATGTCTCTTGTATATTGAATCTCAACAAGCATGTCACTTTTACAATAGGCTGATAAGAAGGCCAACACAAAGCACCATAATCTGATGCAAATACAGAAATTGAGTGAAGCAATCTGCTAACAATTATCTCAGCCTTCTACTCAAGTATCAATCTGCTCTTGAGACAAACTCGCACTTAATAATAATCTGCTGTAGATAGCAAACTCTCCTTGAAATAACCACTTAACTTAAGCAAGAATCAATCCCAAAATAGGGAATCGTCACTTGCATGTGCATGCACTAGGAGCATTATAATTGCCTATTTTTAGGAGTAGTTACAAATACATTTCATGCAAAGATTCTCTTGCATGTCTGACCAAAAATTCTATTGCATGTCAGTTACACTTTGCATGTTGACCATTTTGAATAAGACAATTTATGTGGGTCAGCCAACTTGTCATAACAGCTATTTAATGAAGATGCCTCTGCTGCTAATACATCAACATTAAATATAAAATATAATTTGTAATATGTAGGCCACCAGCCTTAATTATGGAGAAAATATCTCCTGAAGCTACCAAACACTAACACTCCCTCTTAGCTAAGGAGATATTTTTTCAGATATCCATGCACAAGTGTGATGTTGTCATCTCATTATGACGTCCACTATGGCTACTTCAAGAGAATGAAACAAGGGCTTTCACCTCAAATCTCTCTCGCAGAGAGAAATGCATTAACAAGGGCTGATACCTCAAATCTCTCTCGCAAAGAGAAATGCATTAACAAGGGCTGATACCTCAAATCTCTCTCGCAGAGAGAGATGCATTAACGAGGGCTGACACCTCAAATCTCTCTCACAGAGAGAAATGCATTAACGAGGGCTGACACCTCAAATCTCTCTCATAGAGAGAAATGCATTAACAAGGGCTGATACCTCAAATCTCTCTCACAGAGAGAAATGCATTAACAAGGGCTGACACCTCAAATTCCTCCGTCTCAAAGGAAAATGCATTAACAAGGGCTTTCACCTCAAATTCCTCAGTCTCAGAGGAAAATGCATTAACAACAGATCTCCATGATGATGAAACTCCCTCTGAAGCTCCAAGTACTTGCATCAACCTTCTGACCTCCTTGTCCAAGGTTGCTTCTGATGAATTGTCAAACTCCCTCTGAATGTAAATTCCTCCTCTTCGAAGAAACTGATCTCAAAGATAACCTGAATAGGTTCCTCCTCTTCGAGAGATGTCTCAGCCAAGTCATGGCTGCATGCTTGACACAGGATGTGATCATTTCTCCCTCCCTTCCCTGTCTCTCATCACCCTCTTGCTCCTCGATCCATCCTGGAAGCATTTAGAGAGAGATTACTAATAGTTTAAACTACCCCAAAGAAATATCAATGCTACAGGATTCACTATCCCAATGTTATAGCATGAATTAATAACTACATAAAAATTCATGAATATTATTCAAACAGGAAATACTTATCTTTCCTTTAGGTCTGCTCATATGAGCATTAATTCTGCTCCTGAATGCTGACTCTGCTTAAAACAACAATTCCTTCTCACGTATCTCCTGGGGAGAAGTCCTATGCCAGATATATTTATGATGATGCTCTATAATCAGCAACCATACCAACTCATAGTGAATATGCAACTGCACAGGCTCAACGTCTATCCTTCTGAAGTGACTATAACCTGCTTAACTCACATCAAACACAGCAGCTAGTGGCCAAGATACAATAGACTTGATGTCTTGATTTACACAATCAGCAATAGGCTTAGTCAACCCAAATCTGATCAGGTCTTTTCAAAAACCCGCTCTGATACCATGTTAATGTTTTAGGATCAGATTTAACAGAAAGCAGAAAATGCAACACAAACACATGAAGAAATGAACAATATAACACAGCATATATCCTGGGAAAACCCTCCTTCTCGAGGGAGAAAAACCCAGCCACAAATGTCTCTTGTATATTGAATCTCAACAAGCATGTCACTTTTACAATAGGCTGATAAGAAGGCCAACACAAAGCACCATAATCTGATGCAAATACAGAAATTGAGTGAAGCAATCTGCTAACAATTATCTCAGCCTTCTACTCAAGTATCAATCTGCTCTTGAGACAAACTCGCACTTAATAATAATCTGCTGTAGATAGCAAACTCTCCTTGAAATAACCACTTAACTTAAGCAAGAATCAATCCCAAAATAGGGAATCGTCACTTGCATGTGCATGCACTAGGAGCATTATAATTGCCTATTTTTAGGAGCAGTTACAAATACATTTCATGCAAAGATTCTCTTGCATGTCTGACCGAAAATTCTATTGCATGTCAGTTACACTTTGCATGTTGACCATTTTGAATAAGACAATTTATGTGGGTCAGCCAGCTTGTCATAACAGCTATTTAAAGAAGATGCCTCTGCTGCTAATACATCAACATTAAATATAAAATATAATTTGTAATATGTAGGCCACCAGCCTTAATTAAGGAGAAAATATCTCCGAAGCTACCAAACACTAACAAACCACAATATTATCCCTTCCTTTCTTATATACGACCTCAAAGTCATATCCCAAAATCTTTGTGACCCATTTTGTTGTTTTTCATATTATAATCTTTGTTCCAAAAAGTATTTAAGACTATTATGATATATCTTTACCTTAAAGTTTCTTCCCATTAGATATAGTCTCTACTATTTGACTGCATGAAGGATAGTCATGATTGCCTTATCATATACTAGCTTCAACAAATACTTACATTTGAGTTGATAACTCTCAAATGTAATGGATCTTCCCTGTTGCATGAGAGTACCACTCCTATGTCATATATTGAAGCATCACAGTCCATAATGAAGGTTTTATAAAAATCTGGCATAGCTAAAATTAGAGTGGTGCACATGGCTTCCTTTAACTTCTTAGATGATCTAGTGGTTGCCTCAGTCCACTTGAAGGATTCCTTCAATTTTTTTGTGGGCAGGATTGTGATGATATCATATTTTTTTTTTTCAAATTGAAGTTATAGTACTACTAATCCCTAAAAAACCTTGTAGGTTCTTCAGGGTACTCTCTATTTGTTGGGAATTGGATGATATTCACTTGTATATATTTCTTGTAGGAAATTTTTGGCTACATACTTGTTTGTGGTTATATGGAATGAAGTTATACATGTTGTGGTACAACATCCATAGTGATTTACACATTGTGATGATGTTGCAAGTGTTGTGACACATCATATATGTTGGTTCACATGTGTTGATATTGTGGTAGCAACCACAAGGCATTTGAAGAACTTACAACTACATATGGAAGATGGTGTTTTTAAAAGAATAACCAGTTAGACATAATATGAGAATAGGATGTTGTCTTGAAAGATGGCACAAGATACCACAAGCAGTAGACAAAGTGTTATGTTTATGCTAGCTACTACAAGAAAGGTGTTGATAGTGATAGCTATATTAAAGACATCTAACGTTTCTATAGTGTAAAGGTTTTTACCATTGATTCATATTGTGTGGTATTACTAGATTATTCGAGGTGATTATCCACGAGGAAACATCATACTTGGTGTTTTATGTGGTATGCTAATGTCACATATGGTCAGATTATAGTTACACAAATCTTAGTATTCTTTGAGTGGTTGGGCAATTAGATGATTTAATATTCCCATGAATATGTATATATACCAATTCATGTGACTGAGCCAAGGTTAGGAGGTTTGGCAAAGGTTAAATTAGCAGTGGATTATACATTGATGGTGTGTGAACATTATATCACTTGTGAAATTTGTATGTTGTAGTTTGAGACTCTATAAAAGTCCAAAGACCATGTTGTATTGAATTTATTTCTAATTTTGAATAATACAAGTATGGACATTTTTTAGTGGTGGGATTTTCTCTTGTAATGGTTTCCCATGTAAAACATGTGTCTTGTGTAATTTTGTGGATGCATATAATTCCATTTAATTATGTCTATATTGTTAGATATATGTTGCAACTATTGTTGTTGACTACATTTTGAATACATAATATTAAAAATTGATAAACCATAACATGGGTTAAAATCCCCACCATTTGGTATCAAAGCTCTAGGTTTAGTCTTGGGGCACTAGGTGGTTGTTTGGGTGGTAACTACTTCATTGGAATATAAACCCTAGTGTGCGTGGTGGTGTAACCCTATAATAATAGGTGTGGTGTAGTTGATATATAACTAGATAGAAATGAAGGCTTTGAAAGATTTTGTGGGAAAGAAAAATGCATTAAATCTATCTTTAGCACATCGAGGTCTAAATGTGAGAGATTCAATAAGTAGAACTTTGAATTGTGGAATTTGAACATGGAGGATCTTCTAATGGGAAGAGAATAATGGACTGTGGTATTGTCTTCAACTAAACCCTTAAGTAAGTTTGATGAAGATTATTGGATAAGAAATCAAAAAGTATTGTTTGCTTGTGTTTGTCATATTTTGTTTTGATTAATGTGTTTGAGGAAAAGATTACTAATTCATTATAAGTGAAGATAGATATGCTATATTAGTCTAAATAGTCTAGTTAGCAAAGTTGTATTCCTTTAAAATGAGGGATGGTGAATCTATAATTGATCACTTAAATAGATTTAATATGATTTTAAGTAAAATTATGTCAATAGGAGTCAATATGGAAGAAGAGAATAAGTACATTATATTACTTTGTTCCTTACTACATTCATGGGAAAACCTAGTTATGTCTATCAACAATAATATGTTGTCATTAAGTTAGATAATGTCATTGGTAATTTCTTTAATGGGGAAATTAGGAAAAAAGCCATGGATGATAAATTTTTTGATGACCTAATGGTTGGAAGTAGCTCTAGGGAGAAGAAAGGTAAGAAACAAACAAGAGATAAGAAGTCTTGGGGTAAGGACAAGTCTAAATATCCAAATAAGTCTAAACTAAAATGCAAGAACTGTGGCAAGAAGGGTCCACATGGAGGAGTTTAAATCCCAAAAGAAAGGATGATTCCTCTAACAATTTTTCTAACACTAATGAGTATATTAGTGATGTATTTATTTCTACTAACGTTATCATGATGATTCCTAATTTATTAACTAAAGCGCTTTTCTCATATGACACGTAATAGGGAGTGGTACTCAAAACATACCCATAAGTATGAATGGTAGGTGTTTCTTTGTGACTATCTCTTTGAAGATAGTCAATCAAGAATAGGATTGCCTTCATGGATAGTAAAGTTTGAAAACTCTTGGGTTTACTACATATTATAGGTTTGGTTAGAGACCTTATATTTGCGTTTAAAATTTTTTACTCAAGAGTTCATGTCATATTTGATTGTGAAGGCTATAGATTAGCAAGAGGTAATTTGATGCTCACAAAAGAAGCATTTCATGGTAATCTATATAGGCTCAATGCATCCACTTTATTCAATAGTGCTAATGTAATTATTTTCAATTTAACGTTATTATGGCATCAGCAGTTGGGTCACCTAAGTGAAAAAATGTTTTAAAACCTTTGTAAGTATAGACATGGTAGAAGATATTTTTGATTGTTCTATTGGTATTGATTTATGTGAATATTTTGTTCTTGGAAAATAGCATAGATTGCAATTCAACTCAATAAGCATTAGAGTATAGGAGATTTTGGAAGTGATACATATTGATGCATTCAGTCTCATGGATATCCTATCCAATGGTAAGTGTTTATATTTATTTGTTGGTGATTATTCTTGATCTTCTTGGGTGTATTTTCTTAAGATAAAGTCTAAGGTGTTTCTCAAGTTTAAGGAGTTTAGATCTCTTGTTGAGAATCAGATTGGGAAGAAGATCAAGGTGCCAAGGACAATAAATATAGTGAATTATACTCTAAAGAGTGATATATTCTATAAGCATGATGGAATTATGAATTATAGGATAAGTCAATACACACCACAACATAATAGCCTAGCTGAAAGGTTAAAAAAACCTTGATTGATTAGGCTATGTTGAGTAGTATAAGTTTAGGAAAAGAGTTTTGGGCTAAGGTTGTCAGCATTACATGCTACTTGAAGAATGGGTTTCCTACTCATGTGTTGGACAACATGACACCATATGAAATGTGGGCTAGAAAGAAACTAGTTGTAACACATTTGTGGCTCTTTGGTTGTGAGGTATTTGTTGAGGTGCTTAAGGAGAGTTGGTCTAAGGTGAATTATGAGGTTAAAACGATTATTTTCATTAGTTATGGTGAGAATATCAAAGGCTAAAAGCTCTAGAATCCAAAGGCCTTAAAAGTTCTCTAGCCAATGGATGTTACATTAAGGGAACTTAGCGTCTTGATCAACAAAGAATAATTAAAGAAGAATGTGTGGCCATATATCAAATAATAAAGAAAAATATATGGCCACAAGACGTGCTTGTAAAGAAGTGATATGGCTACAAAGATTGAGTAGCAGTATTGGTTGTAAGAGTCAAACAATGGTAAACTGTGATTCACAAAGTGCGATTTATTTGGCCAAGAATCATGTTTACCACAATAGAACCAAATATATTGGTGTGCGATATCATTTTGTGAGGGATATGGTTGAGAGGAGGAAATTCTAGATGGATAAAATTGATACTTAGGTATATGTTGCAAATTCTTTGATAGTAACTATAAGTACTAAAAGTTCATGTGGTGTAGGGATGAGATGGGTTGCCTCATTCAGTAAGATAATGTTGGGAATGTAGGAGTTAATGGTGAACTCCCAACACCCCAAGAACAATTGCAAGACCAAAATATCTTCCACAAAAGAGAAAGTGGCAAGAATAGCTTGCTTGATTATGGATGCAAGATTGATTGAATGTTTACATGAGAGGCCTTGCTTATAAAGGAAAAGTGAGAGATAGGATTAGACAAGATTGTGACATGTGTCTTAGTTCTATGTTATGAGACAACTAACTTGACAAATATTAAATGATCTAGGTAACTAGAATTAAATAAAAGTCAAAAAGATAAGATATGATAAGATCTTATCTAGACAACTAAGCCTTCTAGAAAGACACCTAGGACCTAAGTAAACTTAACATGTTGATGTAGAGTAGGGTGGATGATCACAAACAAACTCAAAACCAACTCAACAAATTGAACTCTTAAACTTAGAACCCTAACTTGGTGGGTTTTCTCTCAAATCCTCCTATTCTCCTTGTAGCACTCCATAAACTGTTTTTCCAACATAATTTTCAAACCAAAATTCATACCTACAATCTAAAAGCTGTTTTGGATACCCATTTGGAAGTTCTACAACATACTCAAAATTTAGGGTGGGTTGTTTTGGAACGACAAAGCCAAAAAATTGCTGCTATACTTGAAACTAGGCCTAGTTAGGCTTATTCCACTAGGTCAAAATGAGGTTTTCACACACTAGGGCTTAAAACTTCAAGGCAATGGCTCAGACCTGTCCCAAATGGTCTGCCCAAACATTTCCAATCACTACAAACCAATTCCTAAGAGTTTTTTACCAAACCCCAACTCCTAAACACATTCTTTGCCCAAAACATGTGGTTTTCAGCCTAGGGCATCACCCAAACTTGCTCACAACGCCTTCCCCTACTTCTGCAACATTGTAGACACCAAAAATACCCAAACCCCATCCATTCCACCAAGTTTCATGAGATTTCACCGGGTGAAATGGTGGGTTTTACATTTTTCTTGCCCTAAAGGCAGTTAGACAAGGGTTTCAAACCAGTTTTGGGAAAATTGTTGTAAAATGGTCAAATCTTGATGAAAAATGATGAGACCAGATGCAAATGAAAGAAGACTCAATGCTCCATCAATCCAAATGCTTAGACAATCACTTACAAGCCGTACAAGGCCGTACTATCTCCTGTAGCAGCAAATTATGCTTTGAAAATGTAGAAAAACAGTGTTTTATTGATGTTCAATCTTCAAAACAAATCTCAGAACCTTGTCTTCGAGCATCACATGGCTTATTTAAGCATTTGCAATCATAACCAACCATTTACAACTGCCCTTTGAACCTCTAACCGTTCAACTTCCCCTTTTACATCAAAAATTGCAAAGTTGCTTTTGACAATTTTTGCAACTTTTTGCAACATTAACAAAAGTGACTCACCAACCCACTTAGCAATCTTAAAGTGACTCAAACACACATTATATGGTCTAAATAGACCTTATTACAAACAAAAAGTGACTCAATCACTAAATCCTAACATTTAACCCCCTTTTGCATCATGAAGACTAGGTGCCCTTGCACCACATGTGAATAAGTCACTTACTAGGAATTAGCTAGTTACAATAATTTATTCACACCAACAAGGAATTTAATCATATTCACCTATAAAGATTCCTTGTAGGAAGAGTTTGTCTACATACTCGCTTGTGGTGATATATGGTGAACTAAAAAATGTTGCATTAAATTAGGCATGGTGATTTACATATGGCTATGATATTTTAGGCATTGTGATGCATCATATATGTTGGCTCACATGTGATGATGTCATCGTAGCAACCATAAGACATTTGAATAACAACTCACAACCACATGGAGTAATGCCTTTTGTTGAGAAAAACCTTTTTGAAAAGGTTTCATATTTGGTCCTATAGGAGGGGTTTTCTAAAAAAACTTATTCTTGGCCACTAATGTTTCTAAATTCAAAGCTCTTTTAATAGCCTCTTGAAGGGTCAATGGATCAAATGCCTTACTCAAACCCCTAAGGGATTTAGTTAACCCTTCAATAAAAATGGCAATCAATCTTCTTTTCGTAACATCAAGCACCATTATAGATAAATTCTGGAATTATTCTACATATTTCTCCACTATTCCTTTTTGTTTTAACTGGCCCAACTCTCTAAAATGGACTTGAAGATTCTTTCTTTGAGCATGTCAATCAATCTTTTGCAAAATTCATCATATGTGTCTATTAGACCATGACCTTGGGTAACCAATCCATGGTACCACCATTTGTGATCCTATCCCTCCAAGTGTAAGGCGACAAATTTGATGGCATCATCCTTGGTCATAGGTTTCAACAAAAGGTATGTGTCTAACTTCTGCACCCATGCACAAGCAGTGCACTTATTAGAAACATCAAATGTAGATAATGTTAACTTACCCAAAGCTTGTTGATGATCATTTTATCTTGGTTGGGATCTAGATTCATATCTTGATCCATTTTTGCCTTTCTTCATATTCATGTACCATGTGAGAGACATTGCTTATCGAATATTTACTAGGAGTTTTCTATATTCTTCATAAAAAATGGTGATATCGTCTTGCATTGAATTTTGTGCTTCTCCAATGGGAACTTCTTCTCCCCTTTGAATGAAAGTAGGATGAAGAGGTCTATTAATAGTCCCACCCTTGGTTCCTTGTGTGTGACTTTTCTATTTACTATTGCTAGAAAAACTTGCCTCACTATTTTAATTGTTGGAATTATTCTTTTTTGTTGTTGTTATGCATCATATGTAACATAAGCCCCATCATATCTAACCATAGTTACTAGGAGACTTGTACCCTAACCCATTGTACTCGTCTCCCGTATTGGATACACATCCCTGTCTTGGAGACCTTATGGAGATGTCTCTAGATATTTAGGGACTTAATATGAAGTTTCTTTGTGTCTCCTATACGTCTCCTATAAGCATCCCTTGAAAATGTGGAAACTTCCAATAGAGCTTTTTCAAATATATCACATAAATTACATTTGATTTTCTAAAAGTGCTGATATGTGGTTGACACAAATTAAAAGAACTAACTACACTAATAACGTGTAGTTTTCTTTTTTTTTCATAAAATTTTACCTTTTTTTGGGATGTAAAATTTACTTATTAAATCTCAAAGAGCTAAGAATATGACCAAAACAATAATAAGGCTTAAGGTGTGTACATGCATTGAAGTTTTATCAATTGATTGAAAATATAGTCATCTCCAAGTTTCCCCATACTATGTTTTCAAAAATAATGGAATTCACCTCCTAGTTTCTTTGTCATCTCCAAATGATTATGGTTTTAAATATTTTTTTCTATCATGATGATGATTATCAAATATTAATATAATTAATCTATTTCAATATATATTTTTTAAAAGGGGTAAATGCTTTTGACTTGGAGCTATGAAATGGTGAAGTCATAAATGAAGTCTCATCCCCAATATAAACACTCAACAATAACAACCCCATAGGGTTTGAATCTTGATGGCAAGAACAACAACACCACAACTTAACCATAACACTATGCCACTATTGGCAATCTATTTCAATACTTTAAATTGTTAGCTTTATTTCTAGTTTTAAGCATTTGAATATTTAATGTTCTTTAAAGAAATCCATTTTTGATATATATATATAACATTTTAGTATTTTAATTTATATATATAGCCATCTCCAAGTACCCATCTCCAACCTTTTTTAAAAATGGCATATCAGTACCCATCCCCATCTCTCGTACCAGTACCAATACTATGTATCTAACATAAGGTCAAATTTCCTATCAATCTTATTTGCATAATTGCAGTTGGTATTCTCTCTATCCATGTTTGCTTCTTCTACCTTGAATTCCAATGGAGTTTCTATCACTTTGTCCTTAGAAAATTGTTGTTGAGTTTTTTAATTTCTCTTTGATAACATCTGTTGGCTTTATCACTAAATTGCATAGGAAGGAAATCTCATAGGCTAGCAAGATCCAACTTGGATACCATTTGTAATGTCCCTTTTAAGTTTTCCCTAATTTGCTTTGAATATAATAAACCCTAACTCACAATTACAATAATTTGCATGATTGGTATAAACATGAAATCCTTGTGCTTTGGAGATTTCTACTAATAGTTAAATCTGTAAATCAGATTTGATACTCAGAAAATAGTTTTTGAATGACCAAATTGTCTCTTTCAAACAATCAGTATAATAGTCTTTTCTACAGTGATTTGTCTTCAATGGATTGCTTTAGAAATGTCTCTAAATCTGCCTAAATCAAGGTTTTTGTCCACTAACTCAGTAGTAGAAATTATGGGGTTTCCGTCCTCTAATTTCAGACCTTGAAGGGTTTCATTCTTAGATTGCTGAATCACAGTTCATGCTCCACAAGGAGTAATAAGTAGTTATAAAATATATACAATGATAATCCTTCCTTCTCCTTTTTGGATTTCCTTGTATACCTTTTTTTTCTCCAATAGTCATAACCCTGCATATGCCCTTTGACTTTTAGTAAGATTAACTTTAAATTAATTTTAATTTATTATCATTTAATCCCTTTTTAAGACCTTGCTGGCATTCTCCATATTGTAATTATTAATTATTGAATTTCTGAACCAGCACTCGTCAATCTCTCAAGACCCATGGGAATAGATGGGCACAGGTTTTAATTTTGGGGTTTAAATTTTGGGTGGGGACATTACAATTCTTCAACTAAGCAAAATTGGAATACATACTCCTTTATCCATTCACTTAAACACAATCGGTTGGCTGCAAAAAGACTAAGGATTTAGTCTATGTGCACCTCTTGTGACAAAAGACAACTAATTACAACAAGGGAGAATTGAGGAATTGGAATCTAACTCCTAAGTCTGCCACCTTAGATACTTATGTTGCATAGCTTTAACATAGTCTCTTTACATTAAGCTAATTCTACATATGATATGGTTAATGGGAGTTCTATTGTGGCTGAGTGTAATTCAAACAAACCAATGTTGACTTTGTTGCTCTCGATGAAGAGCAATATGAAGATTATTGATTGTAATTTTCATTTCATAGTGACATTTGAAAAATCAATGAATTATGAATTTAAGAATATTTTCTATTTTGCAAATTATGAGATATTTTATTTTGTGGTAATTATGAGTATAAATATTTATATATATAAACAAAACTGTACCGGGAAAAAAAACCTTTTGTATTGCCTTTTTAGACTTTGAACCCACACCCAAACTGGCAATTAGTATAAAGGCAGCAAAAGAGAGAATTCACTTGTTAACTTAAAGAGTCAGATTAAGACTCTTGTGATGTTTTGTGCACCTTATTTATTTTATATTCATAATATTTCCCAGTGTAGAAATAATCCAATAAAAATAGTTTATGCTTAATAGTTTGCTTTCCTTACTTTCTGAAAATCTTGTTTGCAAGGCTTGATTGTTAACAGGTCAGTGCATGCATCCGAAGCCAAACATAGGCAAATAGTAATTTCCATTCACCTGAAAACCCCCCATTGAAATCTTGTATGGTGAGTATACTTGTAGATTCTATCTATAGTTTTAGTTTAGGGTTAGTTTTAGGTTTAGTTAGGTCTTAGGGGGTGCCCCCTTACATTTTAAGAATGGTTCTACCATACATATTGTCTTGTTTTGTTTTGTCTCGCAAGACACAAAATTAAAACATAACAGAGTTGAGAATTAGGAGTGTTGGGATTGAATACTTTAATCTCTAGGATGTGGTTTCTGCCTGGCTAGAGTCTTTTGCCGTCTTAAACTTAAGTATATGACATTCTTTGGTCGAATGTTTCAATGCACTTGTGATGAGAACAATACTTTTCCATTGTCAAATGAAGAAGCTGAGCTCTTAATGGAGACACTCTATGAATAATCTCTATTCTTTGATTATGAAATGGCTGAGAAATAGTATCTAGCAGGGGTAGAAGATGCATTCTTTTTCTGGGATTTGAAAGAATGGTTGAATTTTAGAGGTTCCTTTTGCTGCTTGGCCTCCACCTTCAAAGCAAGCTGAAAAACATGCTTTAAGGAAGTAATAGTGCGGAGCTAGCTCCTTTTGGAGTTGAGGAAAGAGCGGCTTGGTCTCCACATAATTGTAGTTCATGCACATTAGACAATTTGGCAGCCATTTACTAATTTGGGCTTTTAATTATGTGGATATGAAATTTCTCTGACTTCATGAGGAATGACATTTTTAATCATTATACCTTAGTGTATATGTGATGTTTTATAATTACAATACTATTCTATTATAATATTTTAGGCAATAATTTTTTGTCAAAATGGGCAATTATGGTGTTGTATTGGCCAAATTCCAAGCTTAAATGTTCCATCAATCATCATCTCACATTAAAAAACTTGGACAAAGATAAAGCCTATCTATTTGTTGTAATTTCAAAAAGACAGTTGAAGTATTTTCCACATGTAAACCAGAGTTATTTTTTTATTATAATCCTTTGGAGGCTGTTTCATCCATTGTGAAGTGTCTCGCCTATTGTTTTACATCTTGAAATATTTACTGTTAAAGCTTTCCAGTTTGCCTATATAAATTGTCATGTTACCTGTAAGATCATGGTTTGAAGGAGTTTTTTTTTTTAGAGGTGGCATTTCGCTTATTTGTGATATGTAAAAGTTTGCAGATTTTCAGAAAGAAAATAGTTATAATACTATCCTTCTTGTTCTTGATACGCTTATGTTTGTTGCCTTCCCAAGGAAAGTAATTTTTATATTTTAATACAGGTGTATGTCATGATATTTTGACACTCAGAAGCTTGCTTGCTAATTTTTGGATCATAGTTAGCATATAGGTGGATACATTTCCAATCAACTGAATCAAGGTATGCTCAATTTCATGTTTCTTGTGCATTTTTTTTGTTTTAATATAAACCAATATTAATGCATAGATCAATATATTATTATTTGGCGCTTAAGGTACCTGTGGTTAAGGAACCCAGATCCAAACAGCAGCAAAGCCACAAAAATTCATTGGATTATTTCTAAACTGGGAAATATTATGAATATAAAATAAATAAGGTGCACAAAACATCACGAGAGGTTTAATCTGATTCCTTACAAGTGAATTCTCCCTTTTGCTGCCTTTATACTAATTGCCAGTTTCGGTGTGGGTTTGAAGTCTAGAAAGGCAATACAACAGTTTTTTTTTCCGGGTTTGGGTATGGTTTTGTGTATATATATAATCCATTGATTTGTCAAATGTCAATATGAAATGAAAATTACAATCAATAATCTTCATATTGCTCTTCATCAAGAGCATCAAAGTCAACATTGGTTTGTTTGAATTACAGTCAGCCACAATAGCACTCCCATTAGCCATATCATATGTAGAATTAGCTTAATATAAAGAGACTATGGAAAAGCTATGCAACATAAGTATCTAAGTTGGCAGACTTAGGAGTTAGATTCCAATTCCTTGTAATGTCCCCTACTTGGCGTATGCCTGAATTTTGCCTTAAGTGACCATTGCACAACATAAAATTGTTTAACGAATGATATTACATAGCAAATCATATAATAGATATTGAACTTAAGGATAAATGAACTATATTTATGAAATAATGAACAACAAATTAAACTTGAATCTAATCCATAGACTCCTTTCCAATAACCAATCATGGTAGGGATAGGCGAGAAACGCATGGTAGGGCGCTAGAAAAGGAACATCCAACCAAGACAATTCCTATATCGCCCTTTTGCCAATATGTCTCCTTGCCAACCTTCACATGATTGCTTAAAGAAAAGATTTAAATTATAATAATATAAATAAATTCTCTATTCCCCTTATTTACCAATTTAGACATAACATATCTCCCTTATTGTAAATTAGTTATTATGAAAGTAACTATACATATATGTATATGCCTATCAAATGTATATTAAATGTATATGCATTCAATTGCATACCAATTGCTAATTATATCAACTGTTGCTGCTTTGTTGAATGCAAATTTTATTTCTGATTGTTTTGGTGATCCCTCTTCTTTGAAATGTGTTTCCTTTTATATTCCCATGATGGGGGAAAAGACATGGCTTTTCCATCATGTCTTTCCCTTGATAAGGGACATGTCCCTCTTTAGGTTGATCACTGCCTCTTCATAACCAATCAATGCTTCCTGGTATTATTGATAAGACATGTCTCTTGGAGGAATCGCTATTGCCCAGGAGTTGTCATTTAAAATTGTTTAAAGATAAATTATCTCAATCAAAATCACTGACCAATTCTTTTCCTTTGCGGTGGCCATCATATTGTTTATTATTATTATTTTTGTTCTTTTATGATCGGGGCATGACAATCTGCCCTTCCCAAGATTGCTTGTCTTCAAGCAATTTCAAATTTGGATGATTAAAGACCTCTACTCCTTGCCAAGTGGCATCCTCTAAGGTAGTCCCTGCCACTTAACCAAATATTCATGAATAGTCTTGTTTCTTAATCTCTTTTCTCGCATATTAAGAATGATCTCAGGTTCCAAAATTAACTTACCTTTGTCATCCAATCGGGGCAATTCTAAACATGGAGTGACTTGCTGTCCTAGTACCCTTTTGATCGGGACACATGAAAGATATTATGGATTCGACTATTTGCTGGTAGTTCCAACTCGTAGGCAACCTCGCCTGTTCTCCTTAAAACCTTATATGGCCCATAAAATCTAGGTTTAAGCTTCTTAGCTCCATTGACCTTGATGGATGATTGTTTATAAGGCTGTAATTTTAGGAAGATCAAATCTCCAACTTTGTATGTCCTCTCTATCCTCTTTCTATCGGCATACATTTTCTGTTGGTTTTGTGCTTGGTGTAGATTATCCTTAAGAGTTCATAATATCCAGATTTTGTTGTTCAAAATCTTTTGCCCTTGGTACATGGTTTCCTTGGAGGATTAAACTTTCAAATGACATTGCCTCATACCCATCCAAAGCTTTGAAGGGACTCGTCCCTATTGACATATGATAAGTGGTGTTGTAACAATATTCCCCAAAATGTAACCACTTAATCCATGCATTTTGTTGGCCATTAACATAGTTCCTTAAGTATCCTTCCACCCATTTATTGATAATCTTCATTTGTTTGTCAGTTTGGGGATGATAGCTTGTACTTGGCATGAGTTTCGTTCCTGCTAGTCAGAAAAGCTCTTGCCTAAATAAGCTAAGGAATCGACTATCTCTATCATTGATGATACTTCTTGGTAGACCATGTAATCTGAAATTCTCCTTGAAGAAAACCTCAACTACTTGAGGAGCCCTATAATCTGTGGATATGGCCGTGAAATGTGCATACTTGGTTAGACGGTCCACCACAACGTAAATACAATCTTTTCCTTGTACTTTGGGAAGTATTGTTATGAAATCCATGGAAACACTTTCCCATTTTTGGTCAGGTATAGGTAGAGGTTGGAGGAGGCTTGCTGGGTGAGTTTGCTCTGCGTTGTTCCTTTGGCATACCATGCATTCTTGAACATGTTTTAGGATATCTTTCTTGAGACCCTTCCAAGAATATTTCTCTTACTTGCTTATAGGTTTTGTAGTACCATGGGTGTTCAGCTAAGGGGTTGTGATGGTATTCTCTAATGATCTCCTTTATCTTTATCTTTGACCTTGGTACAAGATATATCCTATCTTTGTATAGAATAAGTTCTTCCACTACCTTGTATTCTTCATGTTGTAGATTTCCCTCTAGGATGTTCTTTGCATGTGAATCTTTGGCGTATTCAACAATGATTGAGTTCTTCCATTCCACATAAATGCTTGTTCTAGAGCATTAGTAGGGCTTGCGAGATAGTGCGTCGGCTACAGTGTTGTTCTTTCCTTTTACGTATTCTATGTCAAAGTTATAAGCTTGTAACTTGTTAACCCATTTTTGTTGACGATCATTAAGATCTTTTTTATAAGAAAGCTAGCTCATTTCAAATAGAGGGAAAGACATGCATCAAATAGTGGCACACAATGATATCAACATTTTAATCCGATGGACAAAATCATTTAGAATGAAATAGACAAGAATTTGACATATGGCAAATGGGCCTAGCTCCATTTTGTAAGTAGAATAAATGAATAATATGGGATCTACCCCCCAATTTTTGTGGTAGAACTTATAAAAAATAAGGAGCTATCTAGGAAATCATTGGAGAAACTATTGTCAAGAGCAAATCAAGAGCATTCAAGAGCAACACTTTAGAGCTTTATTGCAACAATTCAAGATCCAAACATCATGTCAAATCATATGTGAGTTTATGCATGTTCATGTTATCATTGTTTGTGAAGGCTAACCCTTTTGTAGGTCTCCAAGCAATTCAAAATTCAAGCAAGATCCAAGACCTTGTGTAATGTCCCAAATTCAAATTAAGTCTTGGGCCGACCTTCCAAAACAGTGTTTTTTGAAACTCAGCAAAACAATTAATAAAAATAAATATATTTTAGATTTCATGACATGTATGTTGGAGTGTATTCTGAGTAAATTAAATTTGAAATTGTTTTCCTTTTTTTTTTGTGAGGCCAATGTCTTGAGGGCCTATTAGCTGATATTTGAATGTGCTCTCATGTCTTTAATCATCCCACAAATCACGGGCTTAAGCTTCGGCCGGATTATTGTGACGTAATCATCGAGATCCTTTCAGTGGGATGACCCTCGCTGGCTAGTTTGTGTATTGTTTATTTTCGATGAACTCTAATACATCCTTATTATTCCAGGTAGATCCTTGGAGATACATCTAGATGTTGAGTCGGAGCCTCTAGCTCTGGCGAAGCTCCTATCAAAGTTATAGCGAGTTGATAGGAAGGAATAGATTATTCTACAGGTAGTGGTGATGACACTTCAAAGTCGAATTACCACGACAAAGAGCAATTTACTTGGATCACGGGTGGCGAGTTCGAAATGGCACAGAAGTGGGTACCAGAGCCCACGGCCAGCGTGACTCTCATAGGGAATGACAAGTTGCATCATTGGGAGCCGATCCAAACATATTCAGCAAGGGACGACAATTGCACACAACATTTCTGAACCTGGCAATATCTCCTCTTTACTGAAGTTTGGGATATCTGAGTAGCGGCGCTAAAGACACCCGATCTCAAGTCTGCTCTATTCGAAACTTCATGACATCTTAGGATCGAAAATTGGAAACAACATACGCGAACAACAACATTAGTCATTGACTAATCAACTTGGGCCTGATTCACCACCGTCAATATCACTGGTGCACAATTTTATCCTTCATTTGGCTCATAGAGACTAATGCTATAGTTAATCGATCTGCTTTGAGCAATTGAACCGGTTAGTTCTGCATTGTTTAAATCTCTATTGAGAGAACATTGGAAATCGAGTGAATATAATTTTATTACCGTTTGTTAGCAATTTTTGTCATTGATCATATGGTACAAATTGAATTGTCGTTTTCTTGAGTAAATTAGAGCCAGGGTCTTTACAGTGGTATCAGAGCCATAAGGCCTACCAACTGTGGCAAAATTGTATGCCTTTGAGCCAAAGAGATATTCGTGCTTTAGAGCGAGAAAGGAAGAAGTCTGAAGTTACTCAAGGGATAGGAGGCAGAGGTAAGGAGAAAATGGGGGACAAAGATCAAAATGACAAGTTGGACAACTTCATGAAGCAACAGGACCAGACAAACCCGGACAACTTGCTGCAAGCAATTCAATCTCTCTTGCTGGTTAACGGCATTCATAGGATCCATGGTGATCTGAAGAGGCCATCAAATTCGGAGGGAGAAAAGCAAAACTTCAATTGGTCACACTCCAAGCATTTGCCAAGGTTTTTGCCACAGAATAAAAACGATAGGAAGGGGAAGAAGCGGTGCGAGCTATGCAAGCATGGTAGTACTTGGATCTGGATGCTGTGCTCAAACGCTCTCGCGCGATCAGTTTCTGTGCTAGACGAAGTGATGATAGACAGCTGCGTGGGAATAGAATCTCGGCATAAGATTAGCGAAACTTTCACTCCCGACATTGGATGGTTCAGGAAAGATGACTGCACAATCATGGATCCAAAAATTGGACACATATTTTCTCTCAGCCCCATGACTGAAGAAGAGGCTATCAAATTTGCCATTCTACACTTGGAAGATCTCGCACATGAATGGTGGCACCATGGTATTGTGACACAAGGATTTGATCAGGTATCGTCATATGCAAATTTCACACATAAATTGACAGAGAGGCTTGACAGAAAGGACCCAAAAGCGTACTTCCAGGAACTCACAAGATTGAAGCAAATAGGCACCATGGATGAATATGTTTCAAAATTTCAAAGACTCGTAGTGATGGTGTCCAATGTATTAGATAAGAGGCTCACTTTCTTCTTCATTGAAGGCTTATCTGATTCCTTCCGTGGCTTAGTGAGGGCCTTGGAGCCAACAACCTTAGAAGACGCCATTCAGAAAGCTTTGAGTCTTGAAGATTCCACCAAGAAAGGGAAGGCCATTGTCAAGAATGCACCAGCAAGGCAACCAAAGAAGCCTTTCATTAAGGCAAATCCATTGCCAAAGACCCCCCTATAGGTCCACATGGCATTTCAAGGAATGAATTATGCAAGAAAGGCTTGTGCTACTACTGCAATGAGAAGTGGAATAATCAACGCATGTGCCAAGGGAGGGGACAAGTTTATTACATCAAAGTGGTATCCGATGATGAAGCAGACATTGAAGGAGTCAATGAAGAGGACACTTTGGGGGAACAACAAGAGTTCGTAATGGAGGGAAGCCAAACATGAAGCACTTTGGCAACACTATCAGGAACACCTCAATACCATTCTCTTCAAGTGAGAGGCGTTCTTCGGGGACAGAGAGTGACAATGCTAATTGATAGTGGAGCTACACATAACTTCATTGACAAGAGAACAATGGCTAAGTTGTGCTTGGCAATAGAGGACTTTGAAGGGTTTGATGTCCTGGCAGCCGGAGGAAACTTCCTTCCTTGCACGAAACGAATTCAACAAATGTCGCTGATATTGGGTGGACACAAGATGAAAGAGGATTTCTATGTTGTCGATGTGGGTGACACAAACATGGTCCCGGGGGTACAATGGCTTCATTCACTAGGAGAATACACTACCAACTACTAAACCATGGAGCTGAAATTCAAGCATGAGGGCAAGGAGGTTGTACTCAAGGGCCTCTCCAGAAATGGTCCTATGGTGGTTTCAGCCAAAAGAATGGAACGATCTTTCTATTGGGATCAAGTGGCATGGGTAGTAGAATGCTTGATTACAGATACTAGCACACCAAAGGAGGAAAGAGCATTTCCCAGTGACATTCAGGCTATCTTGGATAAAAAGTGCAAGGTTTTTTGGGAGATACCAGTAGGATTGCCACCAGATAGAGGGTTTCAGCATGTGATAGAGCTTGAAGAGGGAGCCAAACCTGTGATCACCACTCCTTATCGTCATCCAATAGTATACAAAGAAGAAATCGAGAAAGCCATTAAGGAGTTATTGGATATGGGGTTTATACGCCCAAGCTCAAGCCCTTTCGCTTCATCAATGGTGCTGGTCAAAAAGAAGGATGGGACACCCAAGATGTGTATCGATTATAGAGCTCTCAACAAGAAGACAATCAAGGACTGCTATCCCATTCCCTGGATCGATGAATTAATCGATGAGCTACATGGAGCAGTGTACTTCTCCAAGATTGATCTGCGTTCATACTATCATCAGATTAGAGTCAGGGATGAGGATGTGCAAAAGACAACTTTCATGTGTCATTATGGGCATTATGAATTCTTAGTGATGCTGTTTGGGTTAACCAATGCCCTCGCTACATTCCAATCTTGCATGAATTAGGTATTCATTCTTCATTTAAGGAAATTTGTGTTGGTTTTTTTTGATGACATCTTGATCTACTGTAAGACATGGAAAGATCATTTGAAGCATATAGAGGAGGTGCTTGACATTCTCGAACAGAATTCATTCTATGCCAAGATGTCTAAATGTGAATTTGGGATGACCAAGATTCTATACTTGGGCCATAAGATCAGTGCTCAAGGGGTTAGTGTGGATGAGGAGAAGATCAAGGCGATTTAGGAGTGGGCTACCCCCAAGAATTTAACACAACTTAGAGGATTTGTGGGCCTTTGCAGCTACTATATAAGATTTTTAAAGGGTTTTTCTCAGCTTGCAGCACCATTGACCAATTCAACTAGGAAGGGCACATTCTCCTGGAGTTTTGCAGCTCAGCAGACATTTGACAAACTCAAGGAGATAATCAGTTCATGCCCCGTTTTGGCTATTCCAGATTTTTCATCTCCTTTTGTGCTTGAATGTGATGCTTCAGGAGAGGGCATTGGAGTTGTATTAATGCAGAATAAACACCCTATTGCATATGAGAGTAGAAAGCTCACCAATATAGAAAGGGCTGTCTCTATTTATGACAAGGAGATGTTGGCAATCATGCATGCTCTTGCAAAATTTAGGTAATACTTGGTTTATGGGAAATTTGTGGTGAAGACAGACCATAAAAGCTTGAAGTACTTCCTAAATCAGCGAGATTTGAATGATAGACAACAAAAATCAGTAAGCAAACTCCAGGCTTATGACTTTGATATTGAATATGTGAAAGGCAAGAACAATGTGGTGGTTGATGCACTGTCTAGAAAACCTTATTTGTGCGCAATGACTAATATATCTGCTGATTGGAAGATTGGTATTACAGCTGAGTATGCTAGAGATTCCTTTGCTAATGATATTTTGGAAGGAAGGGTAGTTGATGATAGGTACAGGCTGTTCGAAGAGCTCATTCTCTACAAAGAATGGATCTATCTAGTGCCTCACTCCAAGGTCAAGAAAAAAATTATTCAAGCATGCCATGATACTCCTCTTGCTGGTCACCCGGGGTTCTACAAGACATACAAGCAAGTAAGAGAGTGTTTCGCATGGAAAAATGACATATTGCAGCATGTAAGAGAATGCTTGGTGTGCCAACAAAACAAAACGGGGCATGTGTTACCAGCTGGTTTGTTGCAGCCCTCGCCCATTCCAAATCAAAAATGGGAGAGCATTTCGATGGATTTCATCTCGAGGCTCCCGAAGGTACAAGGTAAAAATTGCATTTATGTTGGGGTGGATAGGCTCACTAAGTATGCTCATTTTTATGCCATTACATAAGAATTTAAGGCTCCTCAAGTTGCAGATCTATTTTTTTAGAGAAGTCTTTAGACTTCATGGGTTGCCAAGAAATATTGTGAGTGATAGGGATAGCAGATTTATCAGTTTGTTTTGGCAAGAGCTCTTCCATTTGGCACACACCGAGTTGACCCCCAACTTGAGTTATCACCCTCAAACGGACAAACAAACGGAGATCGTAAAAAAGTGGGTCAAGGGATACTTAAGGAATTATGTGACAGGGCAGCAATCAGCTTGGGTAAAATGGCTACATCTTGGGAAATTTTGCTACAACACCACGCACCACATGTCCATTGGGATGACACCTTTCAAAGCACTCTACGGGTATGAGGCCACTTCATTCATAAATCTGATTCTTGCAAACAGCAGGGTCCCGAGTGCGAGGGACATGGTGCAACAGAGTGTGGATATTATGAGTTCATTGAAGGAAAATTTGCAGCATGCCCAAAATCAGCAAAAGCTCTATGCATATCAGCGAAGGACTGAGAGGGTTTTTGAAGTCATTGACATGATTTACATGCGGTTACAGCCCTACCGACAGTCATCCCTTAAAGGGAGTGGAGCCGAAAAATTAAAGCCAAGATTTTATGGGCCATTTAAGATCACTTGAAGGATTGGAGAAGTAGCATATGAGCTGGAGTTGCCTCTAGGGAGCAGAATTCACAATATCTTTCACGTCTCTTGCCTCAAAAAGGATGACAGGTCATACCTTCCATGGAGCTGCCACCACTAGATGACGAAGGGAAACTCATTTTGGAACCCTAGATGGTGTTGGATGTGAGGGAGAAGTGATTAAGGAATAAGACTATTCCCGAGTACTTGGTGAAGTGGAAATTTTTTCCCATTGAAGACGCCACATGGGAGGGAGTAGAGATTTTTGAGCATCCTAATTTGAAGTTGCTGGAGGACCAGCAACAATCTGAGGGAGGGGACTGTAATGTCCCAAATTCAAATTAAGTCTTGGGCAAACCTTCCAAAACAGTGTTTTTTAACACTAAGCAAAACAATTAATAAAAATAAATATATTTTAGATTTCTGGCGGACATGCTTATGTTGGCGCCCATTCTGGTAGAATTAAATTTGAAATTGTTTTCCTTTTTTTTTTGTTAGGCTGACCTCTTGGATTGGGCCTATCAGCTAGTATTTAGACGTGCTCTCTCCTTGTCTTTAATCATCACAAATCTGGAGCTTAAGCTTGAGTGGATTGTTAGAGACTTCGTCTGAGATCCTTTCTCAAGTGGGACAACCCCCTCGCTTGGCTGGTTTGTGTATTGTTTTATTTTCAACAAACTCTCTTAATACATCCTCGTCTATTCCCCAGGTCATCCTTGGAGACACGATAACATCATGATATTCGGCCAAGCCTCTGGCTCTAGCTGAAGCTCCTATCAGGTCGTCTCAGGACCAGTAAGGGAAGGAACGATTATTCCCAGGTAGCGGCGACGCCAAGAGATCAAGGTGCACGGCAAGAACAATTCTCAGATCGCGGGTGGCGAGTTCGAAGTGAGCTCGTGAATTACCAAAGGCCTGACGCGTGACTCTCACAGGGAATAACAAGTTGTGTCATTGGGAGTTGATCCAAACACATTGAGCAGGGGACGACAATTGCACACAACATTCCTGAACTTGGCAATATCTCCTCTTTACTGAAGTTCGGGATATCTGAGTAGTGACGCTACAGACACCCGATCTCAAGTCTACTCTATCCGAAACTTCACGACATCTTAGGATCGAAAATTGGAAACAACATACGCGAACAACATAATTAGTCATTGACTGATCAACCTGGGCCTGATTCATTGCCGTCAATATCACTGGTGCACAATTTTATCCTTCGTTTGGCTCATAGAGACTAATGCTATAGTTGTCGATCTGCTTTGAGCGACTAATTGAACAGTTGTATCATTGTTTAAATCTGCTATTCAGAGCACTTTGGAAATCAGTGAATATAATTTGTGTTTATTGCAAATTTGTTGAGCTTAATTTTATCATTGATCATATGAATGCAAATTTTGAATTGTCGTTTTCTTGAGTAAATTAGAGCCATGCTTTTTACACCTTGAGGTGATGTGCATGGCTTCAGTCCTTCAAGGAAGCCATTGCATGGTGGTGAGTTGTAACACTTTGTTGATTCATCATTCCTTCCTAGCATTTATCTTTCTATCATTGACATTGCCATTGTGGAAGTGGAAACACTAACACGAGGTTTAACTAAGGCAAGCCTTTAAATGGCACAACATTTCCTCTCTTTGAATGTGCAAATTTTAGGTTTAGAAGAGATTGAAGGAAGCTTGAAGATCCATTTTCCATTGATGCATTCAAAGCCCTACACCTTGTCAAGCCACAAAAATTCATAGAATTATCCGACAGTAATTTGACAAATTTGTAGGCGGAATTGGGAAGCTTAGATCCGACATCAGAGGACTGCGAAAACAGATCTAGAATACCCCTACAAGGACATAGTCGCCCTTGGACGACACTGTCCTCTTATTTAGACTGTCTCTGAATTTACAAGATAGGTCCACAGAGCTCTGCCCTTCTCAGATCTGTTTCCAAACTTCTATTATCATTTTCTGATTGTTGGAATCTTGCATTTTCATATTAGGTCACATAGACTAATTAGGTTAATCAAGGCAAATCAATTCCAATTCATATCCAATACCCACAAAGATGCAGATCCAGTGACTCACCTGCAAAATTGAAAGTCAATCTAATTACCTTGTTGATTTGCATCCTAATGAAATCCTAGAAAAATGAAGGCTTGGTCTTAGGGTTTTATTGCATTTAGGACCCTCTCCCCTTTTTCACCATTTTAGTTTGAAATTAGAGGACACAAACGCCCTAATTTCCATTGTTAAGTTAGTGGACAAAAAACCTTGATTCAGGCAGATTTAGAGATTTTTCTAAAGCATTCCATTGAAGACAAATCATTGCAGAAAAGAGATTGTTTCACCATTTGTTGGAAAGAGACAATTGGGTCATTCTAAAACTTTTTTGAGTATTATATCTGATTTACGTAATCAATTATTATAAAAAATTTCTTAATCACAAGGATTTTATGTTTATACTATTGTGAGTTAGGGTTTATTATATTCAAAGCAAATTAAGGAAAATTTAAAAGGGACATTACAAAAACTCACAACCTGTTGAAATTGCACACAAACTTATACAACACTTGCAATCATAAAACATAAATTACAATATACAATAGTGAAGGAAAAGTATGTTAAAAACTAAAACTGTAAACTTGAAATAAAACTTATTATGCAAGATGCTATAGGTAAGTAGAGTTTTGGACATGTGTACCACCATTCATGAGTGCTTTTCTTGTACTTGTCTTGAAGAGTGTAAAATCATGATGCTTTGAAGATATGAACTTGGAAAACTCACCCAAAACACACTTTGTATATCTACATCTAGAAATATTGTTTTGAATGTGGTCTTCTACCTAATAACAACCTCTTTATCTCTATTTGTTGCCACTCTCCTTTGCAAGGAAAGAATCTCTGTGTTGAAATATTTTGGGGACAACTCAATGCTAGGAGATGCAAGGGTGTGTCATCTTGTTCTAACATTCATGAATGTTTTTTTTACATTCTTTTGCAAAGTGTTTTTATGGATGGAGTCATTCGCCTTGGGTTTTATTATGGTCCTTATTTTTCAACTATGGAGTCCATGACATCTTAAATTTCACTTAAACATGGGTGCTCTGTATGAATACATCTAATCATTCTTGTGATGTGCTCAATGAAACTCAAAACATAATCTACACGAGCCCTTAACTCCTCATTAAGGATCAATGTTTGACCTTTTGTGCTTTCTTTGAATTTTATTGCCTCCATTCACTTAGAATAGTGTTGATGACTTGGCACTAAATGTCTCTTGTACCTTCACAAGTCATCTCAAAATGATTGTGTGTGATGCAATTGAGTCTTGACAACCTAATATGGTGTCAAAAAATAAAACAAATTAAAATATTAAGAGTAGATGATGTATCAATTTTTTTAAAAATGTAATAAAAATAAAATTATCTTCAACAACTCCAAGTTAGAGAAGGGCTTGAAGATGGCTTGAGATATATGATAATTTGTCACAAATGTTTGGATCTCCTCCACCTCAGTGTACATTTCTTTGACACGTTCTATCTCTGTACCAATCTTATGCATTATCAAGTTGAGGGAGTGTGTGGCACATGGTGTTCAAAAAATATGCTGATATGTGTCATCCATTATTAAACTAACTGCTTTGCATTTTTTAATGTTGTTTGTTATGACTTGGGTAACATTTTTGGTGTCCACCATCATGGATTATATGAGTATCTTGGCAATGAAGTTTGCATTGCTCACTTGCCTCTCACAATGAATTGCCTTCTAAAACATCACCCCTTTAGGACACATTATAATGATGTTAAATAGTGGTGTATTTTTGCAATCCTTCTATCCTTTAGAAAGGATGGACATGCCTGTTTTTGGCCATGTATCCTTGCTTGCCTTTGATGATGGCCCCACAAAATCTTTTTTCTTGTACAATAAGGTGGTGTGCACCTTTTCACACTCGCGACTAGTGTAATTACTAGGTAGATTAATAATTGTTGTCACCATTTCTTATCAATATGGTGATTTGACAAAGTTGTAAGGAAGCTCATTGTTATCTTCAACCTCTCTTGATTCATTCTTGAAGGCCTTTTCCAATGAGGCTTTTTTATGGAAAAGAAGAAGGTATCATTTTCTTGGAAAGATGGTGGTAGAATGAAAGAATGTGAGCTAGAACTGGGATTGATAAGCTACGAAGAGGGTTGGATGATTCTTTTTGGATAAAGAATGTGATCTTTCATTTGTTCATTCGTGGGCTAGGTGGTATTGTTAAGCTACTAGGAGTGTTTGATGATTCTAGGAGGGTTGGATGATTCTTTTTTGTATATAGAATGTGATCTTTCATTTGCTCTATTGCTTCCAATGTTGACATCTGCTTGTTTGTTGATATACACCATAATTTGTTCCTTTGCCAAGCCTTTTTTATTTGGTCCTCGACAAATTCTTATTCCTAAGCCCATCATAGTTCATAGGTCAGCTTTCACTCAACAATATGAGCTTATATACTCATTCCCACATTGGCTACGATGCTAATGAAAATGGCCACCTCCAAGAAAATTTTCAATCATGCATGTATATTGCCAAAAAGTCGGTATTTTGTCAATTTTGAATGGTCTTTCTAGCGTTGGGCCAATTGAACAAGAACTATTAACCATTTTTGTATGAATAACCAAAAAAGTTAAAAAAAATAAAAATTACAACACTATGGTGTGCTAATTTAAGGGAAAAAAAGAGACAACATTATAATCACTATAATATGTACAAAAAGTTATAAAAAACATTCAAAAAATTAAAAAAAACAAAACTTGAATTTAAAATAGAAATTGTGAAAATATCACAAGATAAACTTACCCTTGATTAATAAACCTTGTAGGTGCAGCTCTCTCTCTCATAGAACTCAACAAGCATTGTAGAATCCTTTTGTCAAGCCTTCACCTTCAAAGAAATATCTAGCAAACTTCAAGAATTTAAAATGGTAGTGTGGCAAAATAGTGTTTTGGTCTCATCTATTTGTGAAATGAGGGCAAAAATGGACAACTTTAAGAGAAAGGAGTGAAAAGGCACGCACTTTGGGGTTTCAAAAAAGAAAAAGGAAAAGATTTTTGCCGTTTTAGTGTTGGCAGTTAGTGGGTCTGCCTGGGACTAGCCCAAGCTACCTTGGTGCTTGTTCGTCGAACCTAGGAGCACCCTAGGCTGTCCCAGACTGGAACTGGAGGTTGAACTAATTTTGACTAACAGAGTGGTGACTTGTTTAGCAGAACCCGGAAACATAGCTCTCAGCAGATCTTTATTTAAGATAGCTGAGCTAGTGATATATCAAAGCAAATCAAGTAAATAGAAAAAAACACATGTATTGAAAATCAGGCCCTTGAAATGATAACTGAATAATGATAATCAAATAAACTGTTCATTGATATAGTTTATAGGCGAGCACTGTATATTTAACCTTTGAACACATTGATTTATCATGTCAGTGGTTTTTTGAGTTTTCATAAATAGACAAAGTAAAATATAGTGAGACTTTGAACTTAAGGGATATAATTTATCTTTCCCATAGTTTTTTAACTCCTCTGCTTACTGCCCCTCAGGTTTGACTTAATGTATTTTTGCTTGTTTTTTATTTTGCTTTGTTTGGTGTAACTTTTTCCAGAGGTGTGTGTCCTTAATACCCTTATTTTAGGGCAATCGGTCATGTTTGCTCATAAAAATATAAAGAGGTTTTCTTAAGATCTCTCTTTTTGGAGGAGATTCTGTCGTCATGTTAACATTACCTGTAGGAGCAAGGCACGTGTCTAGGGAATGTAGGGCTATGTCTGTTCATTATAGTTTATATGAAGGACAGAAAATTACCATCTTTCTAAAATACGCCTTGCCATCTAGAGAATTTCCTATTTAAAGCATCAACATTTTCATTTCCATATATGCTGGACAAAAAATTACACTTCCCAAAACATGCCTTGGCATCTAGAGAATTTCCTATTTAAGGCATCAACATTTTCATTTACGTATATGCTTAAATGTCAAAAATGTGGCCGTGGCATCTAGAGAATTTCCTATTTAAGGCATCAACATTTTCATTTACGTATATGCTTAAATGTAAAAAATGTGGCTTATGACTTAGTTGATGAAGATATGGACTGAAATGTATTTAAGAGAGAACTGATATTCAAGCTTTGTTATTCTATTGCTTTCTTTTCATACATAATGTAGCTGAAAAATATTGTTCACGGGTTTTCTTTTCCAGTTGGCTTAACTACTTGGCTTGGATTTTGATGTAGAAGATGGGTCTTTGGACATTACTTGAAGGATGTTTACTCATAACAAATGCTCTAGCCATACTGAATGAAGATCGATTTTTGGCTCCTCGGGGGTGGAGCTTTTCTGAATTTTCAGGAGACCGAGGGAGATCTTTAAAAGCACGAGCCATTGGGCTGATTTATGCTACACAATACTTAAGGATGCTTTTGATAGCTTTAAATACCATCACAATAGTGATCATGCTTGTTTCAGGGTAGTTATGTTCTCAATTCTACACCCAATAAATGATTTGTCTTGTATTTTGGTATAGATAGCTTCAATTTGTTTAGTGCAGTGTGATCAGAGACAAATCTTGAATAGCCCTTAAGGTATAAGGGCTAATCTTGAATAGTCGTTTGGGTATAAGGGCTCCGATATCTAGATCCATGATGTTTTAATTGGATTTAGATGTTTTGATTTCAAAACATATTGGGAAATTGCTAGTTGTCCACCTGGTTTTTGGTTGATGGTGTTCAAACTATATGTATATTGCTCAATAATTCTCATTGTTTGCTATGTTTTTTTTTGGCACTTCAATTAAGGGGAATCATGTGTAACTTGTGGATGTTGTTGCCTTTGATTTCAAGTATTGTTTGCATCTTTTTCTATGTTGATATGTTCGAACACAATTCATAAATATGTGAAATACCATTTCAAGCAAAAGATGATATCCAAAAAAAGTATTTTTATCCGGTCTTTTTGAACATGTATGTCATTCAACAATATTTAGCAATAACTAATAGAGAGATAATTTTGAACAGGTTTTGCTTCATGTTTGCATTAAAACAAATTTTTGATGCTACACATTGCAAAAAATCCAATATCCTTACCAATTTCTTTTCCACGCCGACATTATGCTAAATGTTAGTTATATTGCATGTGTTTCTACTTCAATAGCATACACTTGAATAATTTAGTGTCCTAGGAGACCAAAACCTTTTTTTTTTCACCTATTTATTAAGTGTTTTTTTAAAATGGTTATGTTTTCATGGTAAGTGATTATTTTTTTTCAACTTTTTTATTATTTTTAAAATTGTATTAATAATTTTGGCTTAGTCCATTTAAAATCATCTATACTCGGATGATTTAAAATATATGAAAATTAGATTTAAAATTTTAATCATTATTAAAAATTTATATAATTAAACACTAATTTAATAAAATAGATTAAGAAAAGTAATATATTAAACATATAGATAAAGATATGTAAAATTGAAACATGAAATATGCTAATATCTACTTTTAAAAAGTGTATGTAAAATTTTATAAACTACAACATTTAATATATATTTTAATAAAGAACTGTAAACAAATATTTCACAAATATATATCAAAAGAAATTTATTTTGAGTTAAAAAAATATTACGTTAAAAGGTTAATTAAAGAATTGTAACTTCTATAATGCGTACCTATTCTTTCATCTATTTTGGTGCAAATGATGGCAACAAAGGCCATGCTCATAGGAGTTGGTAGGAAAGGTCAACATGTATCTAATTGTCAAATTGAATGGCACCAAGGGCATCGCCATGATGCTTTACGATAGAGTAGGGGAGTTGACTTGTATTTTGGCTCTTAATTTTAATTTGAGCCTCAGTGATTCCATTTGCATGTGGAGACTTAACTAAGCCATGTCAATATATCCACAATTGGGTTCTTAATGATCTATGTTGTGGTAATTTGTAAACTACTTTAAATTGGTATGATACAAGAATCTTTCTAGTTTTCCCTAGGTAGAACATTAGTGCTCTTCTAGTGTCATACATTTATTTTTTTGGTCTAAAATAATAAGCGATATCAATTTTTTATTCACGTGTTTGTGTGTTACATGATAAGTAGACTTTTCTACAACAAGTAATAATCTTCAAAGTGTAATAGAATTCTTTTGAGTCATTAATACAAATGACTATTGTGTAGTAGACTTCTAAAAAATAAAAAAATGTAATGTTCCTTTTTGGCGCTAAGTCAATTCAAGCACATTTAGTTAGTTTCCAAATCTTCCAGAGGCTAACTGGTTAGTTAGGGAGAACTTCAACATTCTTGGAGAAACATTTAATCAGTCTTGTAGTGCAATTGTTCTTGGGTTTGAGTTTAGTTGGTTATTGGGTTTGAGTGCAATTGTTAGCCTACTTTTAGAAAGTCACTTGGTTGCCTCTAATCATCGTCCCTAGTCTTCAATATCACTTTGGTAATGATCAAAATTGCAAAATTATATCTTTCGAGGGCTTTCCACAACTTGGGCGAGTTATTAAGTTATTCAATTAATATTTCACTCATGTTGTCTAATGTTGAGAAATAATTAGAGAATACCTTAATGTTACTAGTTTGTAGGAAAGGTGATTAAATATTTGAAGAAGTCAATTGTGCCTAGGCATAAGAGGGTCCTTTGCGCATAGTGAATTATTTAATTTAAAACTTGTTTTTCTTGAAAAAAAGTAATGAAAAACAAAAAAGTAGCAAAAAATGCTTTTTTGAAAAACAACAAAAAAGCTATAAAAAGAGGTGTTAGGGAATGGGAATCCATTTTGTTAAGTTGAAGATTTCTCATATTTTTATGTTGTCAGATTGAACTTGCAAGTTTTTCCATAATCTTTGAGGATGAAAACCCTCAATGAGTTTCTAGTTTCAGATTTGAGAGATAATCCCTAGCTAGATTAGAGTGATTTCATTTCAGGGATCACCATTGTGCTTCAAATCGAGTTTCAATTTTGGATGTTGCTGAGATGAAGATCTATTCGGTGTTTTGAGGTGTGTTGGGTGGAGTTTGAAGGGAGTTTTCCAATATTTTGCTTGTGGATGTGTTTGTCTACTCCTTTTTTTATGTTTCCAAACCTATACCAGCCTTCTAATTCATCCATTCAAGGTATTACATTGCTATTTCATAGTTGGATTATTGGTACATGTTATTTGGTGTTATTGTGGGGTGTTTTTTTTCACATCAACACTTTATATCAACAACTAATCCTCTTATTTTAGTGTTCATAATGCATATCTACTAATCTTGTAATGCTTCAGATGATTATGCCATCAAAAGCTTCAATTCTTATGCGCACTTTATTTTGTAAGCACTGGATTCAATAGTATCACTAGTGGGTTTAAATTTGTTATTGATGATGTACTTACTCCACTGAACAAGTGGTAATATTGTAATAGATCACAACTAAAAAGTAGAAGCATGTTTAAATATTCTCAAACATTTTATAAGCTTTCCCATTGAAAGGTGGAAGTGCCTTGTAATTCTTGATGAATAAGTCGATGATTCCTTTTCTTTATTATTTATGCATCCCATTGAATAAGTGGTTTGGTTGGCTTGTTCCCTGATGCTTCTTTCCAACAAGTTTTAATTTAGTAAATTGTAATCTTGACAATGTATGCTCTTACCTTACCTATATTTTTTCAAAAGTTTTTGAGGGTAGTTATTACAAAAATAAAGATGACTGTACAAAAATGATCAATAGTCACTCTAAATGGAAAATAAAATATTGTTTTATTTACAAAAAATGATTTAGATAAATGTTTCAATAGCAAGATTTACGTATAAAATAGTAGCAAAAACTTAATAATCATATTATTGTCATTTATAGTTTAGCATTGTAACAATTTAATATATTACTATTTGTTTGGATGTAGATTTTTTTTTCCTTTCAATATTTTTTTTCTAATTTATTTTATGATAAAATTTAGTGAAGGGATGTATTATAAGAAGCATCAAGAAGCTAAATAGCTTATTTTGTTTGTGAAGTAGTTCCTTTATTTACTTAATAGAAAAGCCAAAAAAATATAGAAGCATAAAGAATTACATGACATATAGAGATTAAAAAATGGAAGGCTATTTGATTATATTAATAATTTTTCATTTTGATGATATTTTGAAGCTTAACATCATAGCCATTATTACTTTGAAATACCTTTGTAAATTTAGAAGTTTCATCTTTCAGATATTTCTTACTAATTGACTTCATTTTATATCAATTTGTTTTTAGAGTATGCAATTCCATTTAATTGCTAGATAAATAAACATACTATTAGAATGCGAAAATTGAAGGAATTTCCTACAATTTGAACACATCTTTTAATCAAAAATTTCCATTTATTTTTAGATGTCATATACCACATATTATGTTTTTAACCAACAAGATGGCTAAGTGAGTGAACCAAGTCAATACTTGGACCTTCAATTTGGTATGCTTTAAAAAATATTTTTGGAGACAATTGCCTACCCCTACCTCTACTTTATAGTGGTAGTGGGTCTTCACACTTCATCAACGATTGATCAAGGTTGCTCCATTGATGTGCTTCTAAATCAATTCTTGTCTATCAAGGTGCATTTCTTCGAGAGCCCATATCACAATGTTTTGAATCATAGACACTTGACACATGACTTCACACTTGTCCCAAGTGTTTTACATTGTCACATTACTTGGAGGGATAGTCTTTCCGTTTCACTTTCCTACCTTCTCCTTGTTCTATATAAGCAAAGAGTGATCATTTTATCTACACACATTCCATAATATTTATTTGGCTTTTGCATTGTGTTTGATTCATTTCATGGTAGTTTGAATATTGCATTCATTATTTGCTGCTCCAACATGGTATTAGACCCTTGAATTTCAAATTCCTTCTCAAATTTTTGGTGAATCAAGCTTTTAGCCTTATCAACAAAGCATCATAGAGCCAAATGAACACCACCATTGTGTCTAGAAGGCTTAGGAAATGAAGAATTATCTTTTGTTTTGTTAAATTTGATAATTTTCATTTTTTTTTGTAAATTTTTGGCCTATTGTACTAAAAGTTGTAAAAATTCATTTTTTTAGCAGAGGACCAATCTACCCTCTTCTAATTTTCCCATTCAATACACAATTTTAATTTGTAGGCATTTCTAGCTTATTTGCAAAATTTGTAGAATTTTGGCCCTATTATTGTAGGGTCCATATTTGCGATATTTGTAGGATAATTTGGCTTATTCGAGAAGGATTCACCTATGGTTTATTTCTTTCTATAGATTTTTTGTCTTTTTTTGGCCTATCCTACTTGTCATTCGTGAGACTGCATAATCGATGGTGCTTGGAAAGTTTATATTTTAGGCGATACACACACCTGTGGTGCCCTCACCCACTTGTTTTTGGTGTATTTGTTGCTCCTCATAAAGTATTCCTCTGTATTTGTCCTTCACGATATTTCCACTTCCAAGGCCTTCAACAAGCCCAGATAGCAAGTCCAATGAGCAAACAATAAAATCCTTATCATATGCAACACCTACCTTTACAAGATCAACCTTTGCAATTTGTTGCATTTGTATTAGTTTGATACATCTCAAGAATACAAGTTTAGCATACTGAGTTTGGAATCTTTTGAATTGTGTTTTGTTGATTGATATGCCATGTAATATTTGTATATTTTTCCATGATCATAGAAAGTTTTGGAGGTTGTAATGGTAGTGTGTAGACATAGTCTCACTGATGAATGCCAAGTGTGCTTAATCTATACTAGTATTCCATTTTAAAAAAAAATTGGAAGGGTTCTTGGAGATGACTATATATATTTAAGCTTAGAAATGGAAAAACATTGTCTAAAAATTTGGGTTAGGAACCCAAGGGCCTCAAAAAAGTGCATTAAAGCACAAAATCCGGTAATGTGAAGTTCATTGTGTCCATTCTTACAAGTAGTAGATTATCCTACTAGCCAATGCCATCAATGGGCTCACCTACATCAATTAATCACAATGCTCAGAAACTCCCCACTTCCCTTTAATGCATAAGGAAGTTCTTCTTTAGACCAGAGGATCTTAGGGACATTTGATGCCTATTCTGAGAGGAACTCTTCTTCCTTTTAACTTCAATCCAATCTTCCCCTGAAGCATTTGTAGATTTATCTTTTGAGATTTTTGAAGGCATTAAATCCCCTTTGAAAGTAGGAGTTGGGTTTGTTAGGAAACATGGCAAATCTATATCAATTATGTTATTCTTTCAACCCTCAAAACTAAGAGTAGCCTTATGCAAAACAATACCACAAGCAGTAGAAATTCTTGGAGCACCTGAAGGTTTAAAGAAGAGGAGGTACTGGTATTGAATTGATCACACCATCCAAAAATATTAGATGATGACAAGATGATACTCCAACCCACCAAGTGGGAGTGATGAGGTTTCAATTCATTCACATCTAAATCAAATTGTAATTTTTGGCAATCATTTTGGTAGCATTTAGAAGCCATATGACCCCAAGCATAACATCTCCTACACTTGCAATTGATTATCTCATAATCAACATATTGTCTCCACTCTTAAGAATAATCTCTTCCAAAAATTATTTTGATAGATCCATCTCCACACATAGCCTGACAAATGTGGTATAAGTTTTATTCTTTGTCTCCTCTACAATATGCACAAATCTACCAAGGGCATTTGCAATAGCTAACAAACCAGAAGGAAACCAAAACTAAAGTGGTACATAGGGTAAACTAACCCAAATATGGCCAATAGAAAAAAATTAAATTCAAGTAATACCCTCTGGTGCAAGGATAAATGTAAACTTCAACCTTCGATGACTTCTTGCAGGTCACAAAAATCCACTCATGAAGATTGACTAGTTTCTAGAAATTGGAAAACCTTTAAATAATAGCATGATTGGATAAGAAAACCTCACTCTCAACCACCTCTGAATCAATTAAAATTTCCAAAGTATGAGTGCCTTGCCTAGAATGACTTTGAGTACTCACCATTACCTTGGATTTTCACATCAACTTGCTTTGTCTCACACCCTAACTTGGGGCATTGATCATTGGAAGCTTTAGTGGGTGCATCGCTATTGACATTATCTTCCAAAATCTTTTGATGACCTTTAACTGCATGGATGAGTGAGACGGGTTGGAAGCAAGAATCATGGCTCCACCAAAGAGACCACATAGTTCAAAAGCACAAGAGGGAGGGGGAAACAAACAATTGAGAATGGGTGAAGGTGGGAAAGTTTTCTTGCTACAACCAAGGCAAGCTTCTAGTCTCCAACTGCCCATGCCAACCTCAAGTTGGGATATTTTCAACCCAACAAAGAAACCCTAGCCAATGAAATTGACCTTCTTAAAATTTCTAAGATTTCAAAGTGCTAAGCGAAGGAGAGGTCTTGTGAAATGACGAAATGATTTTGTGCAACAATGAATGGAGATGTCATGTTTCACCTATAAATTTAGAAAGAAAGAAAATAATCACAATGGAGATGCAACTTTAAAAAAATATAAATTACTAAAATACTTGAAAATAAAAATAATTAACATTTTAAAGTATTGAAACAAATAACGAAAGAGAAAATTAATTACATTAGTCTATTAACGTATGTCTTTAGTTCTTTTAGCTTTTGTCAACCACATATCAACACTTCAGGAAAATCGATGTAATTTAAATGATATCTCTGAGAAACCTCTATAGGATGTTTCCCAATTTTCAAGTGGAGCTTTTAGAAGACATATAGACTCAAAGAAACTTCATCTAAAGATGTGTAATGGTCAAAGAAACCCCATATGAATCTCCAAGTCAAGGACGTGTTTTGATCCAGGAGACACTACCAAGGGTTAGGGTAAAGTAACCTAATAACCATGGTATATCTAATTTACAATATGAAAATGGATTCCATATAGAATACTCCAACAAGCTTTACCCATTAAAAAAGGAGTTTGTGACTTCTATGGTATTTCTTTAGTTCTTTTAGATTTGTCAACCACATATCAACAATTTAAGAAAACCCATGTTATTTATATGATATACTTGAGAAACCTCTATAGAGATGTTTCCCATTTTTCAAGTGATATTTCAAGGAGACATATAGAGATGCAAATGAAATTCATATGAAGGCTCCTAATGTCTAGAGTGAAGCGTGAGTTTGATTGAAGGTCACATACACCCTAAGATTTCCTTTGCAACTAATTGAGTTTGATTGAGTGTGATGAAAAATTGTGATTTACAAACCCTAAGATTACATAAACAAGTTAAATTGAAACATTCAATAAAGGTAACAACAAATAAAAATGCAACATCCAAAACAAAATAAGAAAAATAAAAACAACACACTAAATATTTTCTCTCAAAATTAGAACTCTTGGATAACGTTGGAATCTCATGCTCAATGCCTCTTGGGATCAATTTAGATTACTCTAAGAAAAATATTAAATAATAATATTAGTGTAATATAACCTATGAAATCTTTTAACAGTGCGATGTAATCTATGGAATCTTTTTACTCTTGCATAAAAATAAATATAAGTTACTTGTTTATTACGCTGAAGGCGTATCATATTTGGAAATAGCCAACCCAATTTTCACTATCAACGGTTAACAGGTATTGGCAACACAGTTAAATGAATCTCAGCCGTTCATCATTTTTCGCGATTTTTTCGCTGCTTTTTCCGTTATTTCGCCATTGAAAAAGACAAAGCTAAAAATGTCAATCATTTTTTGCCATATATTCGGCTGTTTTCCTTTGCTTTTTCGCTCCTTTGCCCCCAACTTAAGGTTTTCATGAGGGTTTTTTCGCTAGTTACCCCATAGCTTAAGGTTTTGCACGTATAAAACCGGCGACATCGAAAAACTCTGCCCTTTTGTAATGGTAGCATTCCGTTTCATGAAATCTTTATGTGTGTGACAGGGGATTGAAGTGACAGGCATTTATTTCAATTCATGTGTGAGGAAGCTGAAATGACAGGCATTTATTTTCGAGGAAGCGAGTTGATATCGGTTTGGGACATCATTCACGTAAAGAGATTTTGTTTTATTCGAGAAATAGGTATAGCCCAATAAATTCCCGCCATATCCTAGGGTCTCCAGCTCTCCGATTTCTATAGAAAAAATAATATTTGCATGCGCTTGGGAAAATGGAGAATAAACTAGCAATAATAATTTATGCATGTCCATAGGGATTTGTAAGGTAAGTTTATGAATATTCTATTGCTGGGAAGAAATAAACGTATGCAATAATTACCTTCTTTGTGCCGTTTTTTTTACTTTTGTCGGGTAGTCGTTGCCGTTTTACCTCCTTTTACCGTGAATTTAATTTTACTGTCAAGTTAATGTCCCCTTTCTTTTGGTTGAGATATTGCCCGAAAATTCGATACTCATTGACGGATTAATATAATGGTTGAAGTTTTTAAGATTTAATAATTTGTATTTGGTCATTACATTTCTTTTAGATATAAGATTTAATATTTTATATTTTTTAATAAACTGTTTAACTTCATCAATTATTTTATTATATATTTAGTTTTTTATTCAATTTTGTAATATAATAGAAATATAATATAAATACTATAATTAATAATAATATAAATTATAATAAAAATTAAATAATTATAAATATAATATGATATAAGATAAATAAAATTAAAATAATATATAATATAATATAATTATAATTATAGATTTATGATTTTTTTTTGATTCGTTATAGATTTATAATAATTCTAATGACATAATTATTATAGTAATAAGTTAATAAAAAAAATTAATCATTAAAAAAACTTAATGTATATACAAAATAATGTTATATAATTAATGAAGATAGTAGTAATATATATATCTTTTCTTTAATAAAGCATATTTACTTTTATCAATCTTTGTTTTTAACATCATTTTTATTTTACTTGTTATTTTTATTTTTTATTATTTTAATATTTATTTAAAATAATAGAATTCGTTGTTTTGTGTAGTAGAATAGAAGTTAGATATATTATTTATCTTACTTATGCTTCTAAAAAGTATCATTCTTTTAAGTTATAAGTGTATGTCTTTATAATGATGGGAATGTTTAAATTAAAAATTATTATATGAAATGTGGATTATATTTTAATAATAATTTTTTTTTATAAATAATTTAATTATATTTATATAAAATGTGGATTATATTTTAAAATAAAACTATTAATTACATAAAATGATTAAAATAGTTTTATATATTTTATAAATAATATTATATTGAAAAATATTAGCAAATAGATTTAACATGTTAAAATATATTTTTATTTTTATATTAATATGTTCTATCTTAATTAGTATTGAAAGGCAAAAAATAAAATCAACAAATAATTTGCATTATGTTATTATGTTTACTTTTACAGTTATCATGGGGTGAAATTTTTTTGTTATTTTTTCATGAAATTTTAAGTAATAATTGCATATTTATGTGTACTTCAAAATATAATATTTTCTAATTTAAGTATCTAAAATTATGATTACGTTTATTATTAGATATTTTCTTTTATACTATATAAGTCTAATATGAAATTTAGCTTTAATTATAATACATCTTACATTATATATACTATAATTACATTTTTAATTATATATACATTATATTATTTATTTATTTTGTTATTACAAGGGTCCCCACCATGTGGGTAACTGCAAATAATTTGCAATATGTTATTATGTTTATATTTATAGTTATCATGAGGGGAATTTTTTGTTGTTGTTATTTATTGTACTTTAAAATACAATATTTTCTAATTTAAATATCTAAAATTATGATTATGTTTATTATTACATATTTTCTTTTATATTATATAAATCTAATATAATATTTAATTAATATAATTATTTTTATTATAACAATAATAAACCATATCTCATAGTTTAATTGATTTTTGGATAGAATAGGAGAAAAAAACTAAATGTATGTTAATATGTTAGAGAGTATGTGATGAATATAATAATTAATACATAAAATAAAATAAAAATATATAATAAAATTAATACTATAATAATAGTAATAATAATTATAATAATATATAAACAATATCATTTTTAAAACAGCCTACCAATTGACCTATATGCTACACAAATGTATGAAAAAAAAAACAATTTTTTCCTAATTCATCTTACACACCTCTTCCGCGTACCCATTGCACACCAAGGTGTGATTGCTAGTATATATTACTGTTATAAAGGGATTCAATAGGGATGTTTACTGTTAATTATTATCTCACTAATATTAAATAATAAGGTAATCGTATAAGAAAAATATAAAAAAAATTATGCAAACATAAAATCATATAGTTAAAAAGATAAAATCATATATTTAAAAAGTGGCTCAAATTTGCTGTCAACCATACCTGTTTAAAAATATCCGGAACATTTTAATTATAGATAACCGTTTGATTGAAATCGACGAGCGAGTCGGCGGAAGCCGCGGAAAAGATCGCTTCACAATAGTCAGATAAGAATATAACATTACAGCCGTAGATTAGTTTCCACCGCCTCATTTTGATGGTCCGATTCATTCACTGCCACCAAACCTCACCTATAAATACCTACGTAACTCTAACCCATTTCATGCAATAATTTTTGCAGCGGAGTCGTCTGTATGTTTTGTGGAGTGCCATTGCTGCAACTTCTTTGGCAAGGCTCGCTCTCTTGTGGCGCTCGGATGATCAATGCATCAGTTCCTAACGATGGCTGTATGGTGGAAATTAAAAATTTCGTTTCATTATTTCTTTTTCAAGTTTTGTCACTATTTAGACATTAGGGTTTTGATGTTTTTTTGTTTTTCTGTAGTTGTGTTTATTCGACAGAAATATATTCTAACCCTAAACTATTCTCTGGACCTAACAATAATTATCTCTAAGCTTCTCAGCGAGGTCAGGCAGGTTACGCGTTTATAGATCTAATATTTTTTCATTCCTTCAATATGGTGAACTTTTTAATTGCAATTTAATGAAAGATTTACCTGAATTAACACATCATACATGAAAGAGGGAGGACATCTAGCAAGATCTCTCTCTCTCTCTTCTTGTTCAAGATCGTGGGATTATTATTTATCTGTGAAATAATTGTGCTAGTGTATCATATTTTCTCCATGTGTAGACTGAGTCAGTTAGTGAGAAACCAGGCGTGCCAAATAAGGACATGGATAAATCTTATGAAAGAACTCTGCGAGCTTGATTTCTTCCACGGCTTCAGTTTTTATTAAGCCGTTGATTAAGCAGTTCGTTATGTATTTCTAGGTTTTTTTTTCTATCTTTATTTTTGTTAAGAGAAAAGATTTTAATAGATCATCCCTAACCAAGGGTTTGTGGGCTTTATCCTATGGAGGGGCCAGCCTGACCAGCTGCAGGGGAAGTGAAAGCTTATGCTCATTTATATCTCTTTCCAAGAAAGTGGTTATCCGGACCAATAAAGGAGGTGATGAAAGGTAATTATAGACCACTTGGTGAGAGAGACTAGCCTAACGGACGGTAGAGGAGGTGATTCTCATTCGAGGGAAACCCAACCATAATTAACAGGTTTTAAATGCTTCGAATCTGAGTACTGTCTCTCCCTCAACATCTGTTTTTTTCTCCGCTATACAATTATGGCCGATTTGCATAGATATTTATTTCAGAGATTTTGTATGGCAGATTGAATGGAACCAAAATTTTAGTTAAATAGTTTTGTTTTATGACATTTAAGGGTTTCACCCCGATTGTTGATGTGGAACAAGCTGGGTTGTAAGTTTTTGGCGGATTGACTGTCCTTTTATTTTCTGGCATTATTTGACCACGATCGTTGATGTGAAGCAAGCGGCGTCGTAAGTTTTTGGCGTAATTATGATCCTCATTAACATTAAAATTGAATATTTATTTTCCATGGCGTGTTACGGTTTTATCTTGCAGTTTGTGTAGCATTATGGGTTTATGTCATCCTAGGGTCTTCAGCAAAAACGTTGATGGCAGTCGAGTGAATCACTCTTGGTGATCTGTAAGTAACTCATTGGCATTTTAATTAGTCCTTCCAATTCGGTTGAGAAAGAATGATCGTAGTTGGTAGCAATTGGATTGAGAAAATATTCAGACGGTAGCTATGGTAGAGGTAATATTCAGACGGTAGCTACGGTAGAGGTTATGAAGTAATGTTATTGGTTTTTGTGTATCTATGTGGTGGATGTTTACATCTTTGCAGGCAGAGATTTTTCTTAAATGACATATAAAGAAGCGCAGTAATGGAGACTGTTTTTGAAACCTTAATCGTTTGTACGATATTCACCTTTACATCGTTTGCATTTACTTTCAAGCTAGAATGTAGTCAATTTCTTTCGACAGGTAGTCCGGAACAGTGGAAATCAGACTGGGGAACGGACGTGGCTGGAAAGCGCACCATCAATGGGCTTCATTAGATAAGTGAGATCAAATTTCAGTTTACTTTGAGGTCTGAAGGTTTAGCAGTGTACAAGTATAATTTCATTTGCATTGACTAAAAGAGAGAAACAGCCAAAAAAATAAAAATGGTGGGGTCTGTAATCTAATTTAATGGACAAATGAGGAATTCAATCTTTTGTTATCCTTTACATATGAAGATCGCAGGCAAGAGAGAGCGCTTCACAGTGGACGTAGGTTTGCTGTCAGCTTCCAGCTATGGAAACAAAGCACCGTTTAATTTTGCAGTAAGATGCCAATTTGTAGCTCCCTTATTTGAATTGAGCGTTTAACTTTTTATTAAGTTAAAGAAGTGATATGGTCTTAGTTTTGTAAGCATAATTGTCCTAAGATCGCTTAGCTTATATATAATACAAACCTAAGTTGTTGTAGTGAAGTAACTGGATTAAGCGGTACGTTAATTGTTCCCTTACCAGAAGTAACAATGAGGAATTAAGTGGTGCAATGTTTATTCCCTCACACAACCTAACAATGTGGATTAAAGTGGTGAGATATGTATTCCCTTGTAATTTTGGTAGTCGTCTATGTAAACTCGAGATAATTAATTTGTTCATAACGTAATTAGTTTACTTGGTTGATATTACGCAAATTGTTTTATTGGGTGGTTGAAGTGGTCCAACTGCAGTCACGATATTCTGGGCTTTTTCGCCGAGAGTTGGGTACTAAAAACATGCTGTTGATTGTTTGTGTACTAAAAACAAGCTGTTAAAGTGTTAGCGAGGCTTCTATAATCAGAAATATATTCTAGCCCAGAACTTATCTTTGGCCCTAACTAACTACAGCGATCTGTAAGCATCTCACCGAGGTTAGGCAAATCATGTTTTCTGCACCTAATGGTTTTTCATTGCATCGCTATGGCAATTTTTTTAATTGCAATTTAATGAAAGATTGACCTAAATTAACAGATCATACATGAGAGAGGCAGGACACCAAGCAAGGTCTTTCCCTCTTCGTGGTCAAGATCGTAGGAGTATAATTTACTCTGTGAAATCATTGTGCAGGACATCAAGCAAGGTCTCTCTCTCTTCGTGGTCAAAATCGTAGGAGTAAATTTTTTTTTGTGAAATAATTGTGCTGTATCGAGTAAATTTTTTTTTTGTGAAATAATTGTGCTGTATCGAGTATTATTTATTTTCTGTGAAACAATTGTGTTAGTGTATCATGTTTTCTCTGTGTAAACTGAGTGAGTGAGAAACCAGGTGTGCCAAATAACGACATGGATAAATCTTATGAAAGAGCTCTTTGAGCTAGATTTCTTCTACGGCTTCAGTTTTTATTAAACCGTTGATTCAACAGTTCGTTATGTATTTCTAGTATTTCTGTTTTATCTTTATTTTTGTTGAGGAAAGATTCTATGAGATCACCCCTTCTACCCAGGGGCTTGTGGGCTTTAACCTGTGGAGAGGTGAGCCTGACCAGCTTGCAGGGGAGGTGATGCTTATGCTCATTTATATCTCCATCCAAGAAAGTGGTCAGCATGACCAAGTAAAGGAGGTGGTGGAAGGTAACTATAGACCACTTGGGGGGAGAGACTTCCACAACCACGGTAGAGGAGGTGATGCTCATCCGAGGTAGAGTCCAACCAGGATTAACAGGTTTTAGATGCTTCGAATCTGAGTACTTCCTCAACCTCTGATTTTTTCTCCGCTATACAATTGGCCGATGTGCAGAGATCATTTATTGTAGGTTTTTTTAGTATGGAAGATTGAATGGAACCAAAATTAATTAGGTTAATAGTTTGGTTTAATGGCATTTAAGGATTTCACCACGATCATTGATGTGGAGCAAACTGGCTTGTAAGTTTTTGGCTGATTGATCCTAATTTTATTTTATTTTCTGGGAATGATTTTACCACGATCATTGATTTGAAGCAAGCTGGGTTGCAAGTTGTTGTCATAATTGTGCTCCTATTAGCATAAAATTGACTTTCACCGAAAGTAATTTCAAATATTTATTTTCCATGGTTTGATAGGGTTTCCACGGAAATTAATACAATTTTTTTCTTATTTCTTGTGGTTGGTATGGCTTCAAGGGTTGTATGTCAGTGTAGGGTTTGAGCAAAACATTGACGGCTATAGATTGAAAATTTGAAATGCTCTTGGTAATCTGTAAGTAACTTATTCGCATGAGTTATTTTTTAATAAATTTGAAATGTTCTTGGCAATCTGTAAGTAACTTATTCGCATGAGTTCTTTTTTAATTTTTTCGTTTTAATTAGTCCCTCAAATTCTGGTTTGAGAAGGGATAAAAGCGGTCATATGTGGGGTCGCAATTGGATTTGAGAAAAGATTTTGACGGTAGCTACGGGAGAGGATATGAACTTATGAAGTAACGTTATTGGTTTGTGTGTATATATATGCAGGATGTCCACTTCTTTATACATGCAGGGATTTTTAAAAACCTGATCTTTTGTCACATATTTACCTTTTTATCGTTTGTATTTACTTCGAAGCTAGGAAGTAGACGTCTTTTTTCGGCAGGCAGTCCGCGACTTCTTTACAGGCATGGTTTTTTGTAACCCTAATCGTTTGTACCATATTAACCTAATTATTGATTCTATATACATACTCTAATGCTAGGATGTAGCCATCTTTTTTCGGCACGTAGCAGGGAACAGAAGAAATCAGAGACTGGGGAACCGATGTGGGCAGAAAGCACTATCAATTATCACCAAGTAAATTACATTTTATAATTTTAAGTTTTGAAGGTTTAGCAGATTATAACAATAATTCCATTTACATTGAATAAACGGGAAAAATATCAACAGAAATGGTGGCTCTTGGATAGACGAGGAATCCAATTTTTTGTCTTTCCTTTACATAGAAAGATTACAGGAAAGAGAGAGCGTTGCACATGGATTTGGTGTCAGCGTCCAGCGATGGAAACAAAGCATTGTCTGATTTTGTTTGTAGGATGCCAATTTCTAACCTCCCTTATTTGAATTGAGTGACTTCTTTTTAATTAGTTAAAAGAAATAATATGACATTAGTTTTATAGACATAATTGTGCAAAGAGCATTTAGCCTATATACGATACCAACCTAAGTTTATTGCAGTGAAGCAACCGGATAGGGCGGTACAATAAGGAATTAAGTTGTGCATTGTTTCTTCACTCACTCAGCCCAACAAACAATGTGGATTAAAGTGGTGCAAAACTTACTCTCTTGTGCTTTTTGCAGTCGTCTATTGTAAGCGCTACATAATTGATTTGTTCACGAGGAGACTGGTTTGTTTGGGTGATATTATGCAAATTGTTTTATTGGATGGTTGATGTATTCGGATGTTCGAGCTGCAATTTTAATTATTCTGGGCTTCATCAGAACTAATAATAACAAGCTATTGAATGTTGTAAGAAGTGAGGCTTCTATAAACAATACTCCATATAGTCTTCTATTATTCATCTTGCTTATAAATAAGATATTGCATTGGCGGGTTTGTTTCAGTGTTGCTACTTTGAACTTAATGATTTTATGTTATAGTGAATTATTCGTTGATATCGATTATTTTCTGGGTTGAGAGTTTAGCACCTGCAAAGTCACTCGCTAAATGGTCATTTCATCATTTTCCCACTTTTGTTTTTCTGTTTCTTTGATATCGACTGTTTAACAGCAGTAGCATAGCATCTGAAGGGAAGTTTGAAGTAATGAGTAGATTTTTTAGTCACTTTTCTTTCAAAGCGAAGGGAGATTTTTACATAGAATGTAAGGGGGCTAAGAATCGATTTTTTTTTTTTCATTTTTAATAGCTGGGTAAATTGTATTATATGGATGGGTTCAAGTAGCAATCAATGGGTTCTAGTAGGCTCTTTTAATTTGTTCAGCAATTGTGTTGGCTGCTAATAGAGCAGTCGTAATAACAGAGCTTGTTTTCGTGGGGCAGCATCGTATGATTCGTGTAAACAAACGCTGGTCTTTTCCAACATAAATTGGAGGCTTGGCGAGGGAATCAGATGTGGCTGGAAAACTGTATCGACGGCTTCATTAATTAATTGGGATCACCAATAATAAGTATCTAGAAGTTCAGTTTGTTATTAAGGTATGAAACTTTGTTTAGTAGATTTTTCTCTACTGCGTGATAAAATTGTTGGTAAATTTTCATTCATATTGAACAAATGTGAGAAACTGTAACAAAAATGGTGTGAACTTTGATAAATGAGGGGAAAATCAATTCTTTTATTTTTAATTTTTATAGGAATATTATCAGAAAGAGCGCCCTCCACAGTGCATATGGATGTGGTGTCAGCTTGCTCGTCAGCAACTTCAACGTGGCTTTGAATAGGTGTAGGATTTGTGTATAATTGAGCATTATCGGACTTCTATTGTGCTCGAAAGGATTTGTGAAAATTAGTTAACAATAAATTTTATTTCGACTTAATGTAAGTTGGCAACGACCATGGTAATTCGGAATAGGTGGGGTAATGGGTTATGTATAATTCTGTCAGGCCTGGTTCAAATAGTTTTTTTTTTATGGATTTACGATTTAAATTCTAATGCTGGTTGTCTTTGTGAGCATGACTGTATTAAGAGTATTCAACCACCATGGTAATTCGGAATAGGTGGGGTAATGGGTTATGTATAATTCTGTCAGGCCTGGTTCAAATAGTTTTTTTTTATGGATTTACGACTTTTTTAAACTCTAATGCTGGCTGTCTTTGTGAGCATGACTGTATTAAGAGTATTCAACTTGTATGATTCCACTCCAACCCACGTTATTGCAGTGAAGTAACAGGAATAATAGGTACAATTTTTTTTTTTCCCCTTGTCAGAAGTAACATTGTGGTGCATTTGCTAGCTCTAAATGGCAATTTTTTTAATATTGGCTATTTTTAATTTTTTAATTTTATGTTAATTTTTTGATATAAAATTTTTATAACAAAATTGGTTGTAATGTTTAACTTATTAGTATCTTGATCTTTAAATTATTCCTATATTCCTTTTATAGCAATTACTTGTCTTCTTATGCAATATTTCGTGTGTTTGTTACTAATAAGTTTGTTTTTTTAACTAATTAAGAATTATTTTTTTCAAATAAAATACATGATAAATATTAAATATTTTAAATTTTAAACTTTAAATTTTATATTATTTTATTTTTAAATTTTAAAAAGTTTTGGATCTTATACATAAGAAGGTGAAATATTATTTTGAATTTTTGAATTTTTTAAAATAGTATCCACTATGAATATGTCGAACCTAGAATATTCAATCAACGGTTCATTGCTTTTTGGAGACGATCAAAGTGATTGTGGCCATTAATTTTTTATGCCCTCTTTTATTTCTGTTGTATGTACACAACTTGCATTCTGCATGCTATGACAGCGACTATGGCATTAATAAAATACGTTGATGTTACAGATCTCACGGATGAGTGGATACATAGCCGATGGATCAGTTTTACCAACTACGCAGTATGAATGGTTTGATAATATGTGGTCATCATTATGAATATACACCAGATATCAACTCAGCACCATGGAGAAGAGGCGGCTAAAAAAACATTGATGGCAGCTCAAGATGGACCATAAAAAAACATTAATGTCTAATCTATTCGGAGCTGGCTATCCAGCCCCCAAAATGCCATGGTGCGTCCGATGGCAGCGGCTATCCAGCGTCGAAAATGCGCCGGGGGATGGATGCATGCTGTCGATGCTGCATACATAACTCAAATACAGAAAACGAATACTGCACCTCACTTCAGTACTATATAAAAGACCGGTAAATGCTTCTTGAAATGTGTTGGTAGACATTCGAATAATTTATAATTAAAACAGAGAAATTACAACCACATTATAATCGACTTCATTTAAATATGTTATTAAGTATAATTAAAATTTAAATATGTTTTTATCATTTTTTTAAAATTAATTATAAATTATAAAAACTCATAATTAAATTAAATAGTTGTAGTGAAGTCAATTTATTTTAATAAATTGTAAATAGTTTCACTTAAATTCTAATTATCTAATTATTTTGATAATAATTATATATTTCTTGTATAGTTGAGTATTGAAAAGGTAATGGAGGACAAACAAATTAAAATTGTTTATTCATTATTATTTAACTTAATTATCATTTCTTAATTTAGATGATTCCTAAACATTGTTAAATAATTTAATTTGAAATGGATATACTGATTAATTGTGACGTACATTTATGTATTGTAGGTTATTAATAACTATTTCAATATATTTTTAATTATATTTTAAAATATAACAACTAAATAATTAACCTATAAAATAACATTTCCTTTCCTTTTCTAAGTCCTATTATTACAATGTCAATGTCAATGAAGAAAATCAATAGTTAAATGTATTGTTAATTAAATTATTTTTATTAGAATGACTTAAAATTATTTTATTTTGTTTACTTTGTAGTTATTTTTAGATTATTCTTTTATTATTATTATATTAATATAATATAGAAATCATAAAAATATTTAAAATACTATATTAATATAATTATATTTAAAAATAATGTTCAATAGTATTATATTTAATTATAATATATAATTATATGTTTAATGATAAATTAATCAGTTTATTATTATATAATATATTATATCTTCATATTCTTATTGTATTATTCATAATATTGTATTATATTAATATTATATTATATTATATTATTATTATGTTATATTATTGTATTATATTAACATTATATTTATATTATTATTGTATTATATTATATTAATATTAATATTATTAATACTATATTATATTATTATAGCTTGAATCTTTAAATTGTTTTAGTACATTAGTCTTATTTGGATAGGGATGCTAATTATTTGTTGGATTGTATTTTATAGAAGGGTGAAAATTAATTTACTTATTAAATGTTCCTTTTTTAAGTTATGATTCTTTTTTCATTGGTTTATTCAAATTTGGATAGGGATGTTAATTATTTGTTGGATTGTATTTTATCGAAGGGTGAAAATTAATTTACTTATTAAATGTTCCTTTTTTAAGTTATGATTCTTTTTTCATTGGTTTATTCAAATTTTGGTGACTATATTATCATATTATATTAATATTATTATATTATTATTACTATATTCTTATTTTTATTATATAATAATAATAATTATTGTATTATATTATTAATATATATTTTTTATTATTATTTTAATATAATCATGTGTTAAATATAATATAATTATAATAATAATTATTATATCATAATAGTAGTGGATCCAACAATTTTTTTTTTTTTTGTTAAGTCTTAAATCTTGCTTCCTTTTAGAAAAATAAAAGAGCATAATGCACCCTCAAAAAAATGTGTTTGGTATTAATAGAATGTTAGTTGAAAAATAAACATAGAGAGTTGGTTAGTGGTTAGCAAGTAAATAACAAAGTTGAGTAATAAAATCATAAGTAATAATAAAGATTAAGATTAATTTAATATATTGAAACATTAATTTGTTATTATATTTTAGATCATAATTTTTAATTATGTTTTAAAATACACAAGTAAATAATTTTTTTTCAAAAAGTGTGTAAATATTTTTGATAAAATAATCAAGAGCCTTTTTTTAAGCCAATGAAATTGAGGAAAAATAATTTTGAAAAAATTAAAATATAATGTTTCAAAAAGAAAATAATGAATTCTCAATAAAACATGTAATCTCTTGTTAAAAACTACCCCTCCATAGTTCCATGGAACAACTAATAATGAATAAAAAAACTTAATTTGTTTGTCCTATATTACCTTTTCAATACTCAAGTATTTAAATATATAAAGGAAATATATAATTATTATCAAATAATTAGATAATTAGAACTTAGAGAAACTATTTACAATTTATTAAAATAAATTGATTTATTGAAATAGCATAAGTACTATTTATGCTTTTTACAATAGATTGTATTGTATTTTCTTCACGTCATAATCTTAATTTTATGTGGTTATGATATTTTTATTCATGGATGAGTTAAAAAAAAATAATGTTTTCAAAAATTGTTTGAGTACCTTTGGAGAGCTAGTTAATATTTGATGTTTTGTTTCATTTCATCTTATGTTTTTGACTTTGAGAAGTGGCTCATGGATGAGTTAAAAAGTAAATAATGTAAATTCAAAAATTGTTTGAGTACCTCCGAGATCTAGTTACTATTTGTTGTTACTAAATTAAATAATCTTTTTTTTTTTTGTTGTCCTACATTACCTTTTCAATACTCAACTATTTAAATACATAAAGGAAATATATATTTTATTATCAAATAATTAGATAATTAGAACAAGAGAAACTATTTATAATTTATTAAAATAAATTGACTTCTAAGCAACTATTTAATTTAGTTATCCTATTTATTATAATTTATAGTTTATAATTTAGAGTTTATAATACATTAATATATGTCACAATTAAACTATAATTAATTTTTAAATAATGTTGATATTCTTTTATAACTATAATTATATTAATTAAATAATTAATATTAATAACCTTTCAAAATAACTACAAAGTAAACAAAATAAAATAATTTTAAGTTATTCTAATAAAAATAATTTAATTAACAATACATTTAACTATTGATTTTCTTCATCAATTTGACATTGTAATAATAGACTTAGAAAAGGAAAGGAAATGTTATTTTATAGGTTATTTATTTAGTTGTTATATTTTAAAATATAATTAAAAATATATTGAAATAGTTATTAATAACCTATAATACATAAATGTATGTCATAATTAATCAGTATATCCATTTCAAATTAAATTATTTAACAATGTTTAGGAATCATCTAAATTAAGAAATGATAATTAAGTTAAATAATAATGAATAAACAATTTTAATTTGTTTGTCCTCCATTACCTTTTCAATACTCAACTATACAAGAAATATATAATTATTATCAAAATAATTATATAATTAGAATTTAAGTGAAACTATTTACAATTTATTAAAATAAATTGACTTCACTACAACTATTTAATTTAATTATGAGTTTTTATAATTTATAATTAATTTTAAAAAAATGATGATATTTTTTTATAACTATGTTTAATCATAAACATATTTAAATTTTGATTATACTTAATAACATATTTAAATGAAGTTGATTATAATGTAGGTTGTAATTTCTATGTTTTAATTATAAATTATTCGAATATCTACCAACACATTTCAGAAGCATTTATGGGTCTGGTCTTTTATATAGTACTGACGTGAGGTGCAGTATTCGTTTTCCGTATTTATGAGTTATGTATGCAGCATCGACAACATGCATCCATCCCCCAGCGCATTTTCGGGGCTGGATAGCCGCTGCCAATCTATTCAATCTCTGCCTTCGTGCATTTAATCTCTGTTGTACTTGGATGGACTCTCTGCGAGCCGTCGTTCATAACAATTTTCTTATTTCATACCAATTGCAACTGGGCATACCATCAAAGCCTATTAGGTTTATATTGATTGTGCACTAATATTTTTATGTTCATATTTCTATTGTTAAAGAAACACTGAAGAATGTGTTTGTAAACCTGTGCACTCTTACCAACTACGTATATTCAACATCACAAAATTGAATTATTTTAAATTTCATACTCTAAAAACAACAGTTTTACATATATACAGTATAGCCATCACGCAGAATGGGGCAGAATCATGTTGGCAAAAAAAGGGGAGGTGGATTGCATTGGTGGAGACAGGTGAAGGGGAGTAGTATAGAGTTTAAGAAGCCATTCTCCGTCCTCATCGCTAGGGTTCTGAGCAGAAGCAGCGGCGTAGATTGTGGGTATGCGAGCAAGACAAATAATGTAGATGGATTAGAGTTTTGCTATGACTTCAAAGTAACTGGTTTGCACTATCTCTCAACTTCATCAGTTAATCCCTTGAGTTCCCATCCTTAAACACAAGTGGGAGAATGGTTCTCTGGAGTTGTAGACTCATCGTATGGAGCCATGATGAGAAATTGTTTGTGTAGCCATATGCACTTATGGTCTTGTCGCAACTTAATTTTGTACTTTTTCATATGATCTCGAACTTAATTTGATAGTAATTCTTCACTATGCATGTTCTTGATAATTTTGTTGCCTTTGACTGCTTGATTTGCAACAATTCTCATGCCCTGTCTACCACGGTAGTTAAATGTTGTTTCAAATCTCCCATTTTTGGTGCAGGCAGGGTGATGCTGGCAATAGCAATGGAAGTTGGATTTATGCCTGCCAATTGCATATACTTACAAGTTTCTATAGCCTTCCCAACAATTCCATTTTTAACATTTCCTGCAATCACTACAATACTAGGTTTGCTATAACTTGTCAATTGCATTTGCCTGAATGTTTCTAAGACCTTTTCAACAAATCCACAATGTGTAGATTCCGCAATCATAGCAAGCCATGAAACCAAATTTCCTCGAGGCATCCAGTCAAACATTTCTTATCCTTCATGTAAGCTTCCACATGCTGCATACAAGTATGCCAAGGACGTTGCAACTATAGGAATACTTATACACAAATATCCTTCTACGCAGGTCAATAATAGTCTAGCAAGAGTGAAAACCAAATTGACTTTGTGAATGCCACGAATTGTGGATGGAGATTGGCACGGTTTGACAGTTGCAAATTGCATTTGTTTGAAAATCTCTAAAGACATTTTAATATATCTATTTTGTGCATACCCTGCAGCTGTAACATACCAGGAGATAACATTTCTTTGAGGAATTCTGTCAAACAATTCACGTGCCCTGTCTATGCTTCTACATTTTGCATCTACCAGGGTAGCTGTAGCTTTAACCTGACAAAATCTCCCTGTCCTTTATGCTTTGATGGGAGCCCCTGTTCCCAGGCTCCCACTTTGGCGCAATAGAGAGGAGGCTGGCAAAGGTTAATCTTATACTCGAATATTAAAGAGATCTCTTCTTTAATACAAATACATTGGAGTTCATCTAACCATGTAACAAAATGCAACAAAAAATATATCTGTACCATTCTAATCAATTGCATACATTCTTATAATTATAATTAAACATTTCCAAAAAACAATGGACTTTCAAAATTGTATATATATATATATATCTTATTTTTACATTTTTATATCAAATCGAGTGAAGTTCTTTTTGGTATGCACACTATTTCCATTTTAGTTTATCCATGTGCTCTTGTTATAAGTTATATACACATTGTTCAATTTAGAACAATATTAAAACACATATTCATATAAGGAAAACATTCGTTTGCATGAGTTGCTTTAATAGGTTAAATAAACAATAAGTAAACTATAATAGAATATAGGCATGCAATTATTTATACATTATTATTATTTAAATTCAAATAATTTTATTAAATATATTTTTTTAAAAACTTTAATTTTTTTTACATATATTTAATAATTAATATTAATAATATAAATTGAAAAATAAGTAAATTATAATAGAAATAGATTATACTTATTTATATGTATATTATCTTTTATAAACTGAAGTACAGAAAAATTAAATTATAATAGAAATAGATTTTACTTATTTATGTGTATTATCTTTTATAAACTGAAGTATAGAAAATATGTAAACTATTATAATCTATTGTTGTGACTTTGGGGGTCGGCAGGACTCCATGACTTCAACTCAATAGCAACAACGAAACCCTCCCTTGCATTATCGACAAGACTAGATGAATGCTTCGGGACATTACACCAATGGCTCTTGTCTTGTCGACACATCTCCTTGTGCTTCAATCAATAAGACACATGATGGCTCGATATGAGTTATTTCGATGATTGTTGTCTTGCTGATAGGATTCCCTTTGTCGTTGAGACTGCACACTCAAACCCTGCCTAGCTGGCATCAACATGACTCCTCCCTACTCCTTCCACCGCCTCTTTTGCCAACCTATCTGCCTTCAAGTTATCTTCGCGATAGGTGTGGCTAATTTGGAAGTCTTTGAAGGTAAGGATAAGGCTTCTGATTGGTGAGAGCCATCTACGCAGTATCTAATTGGGGGAAGAATTATTCTTGACGGCATTCACTGTAATAACTGAGTCCCCTTCAAAATGTAGCTTCGTTGTCCCCGAGGATTTCCCCAACTCAAGCCCACACAAAGCAGCCCAAAATTCTGCCATGTTCTTCGTGGAGTGGCCAATGAATTTTTCCCTTTGCGCGATCACAACTCCTTCAAAATTTCTTGCCACACAGCCAATACTCGCCGCACCTGGATTACCACTAGAGGCCCCGTCGAAGTTTATTTTTATCCAGCCTTCCGTTGGCTTCTGCCACACCGTCTTCCTTCTGATTTTAGATTTCGAAATGGCGTTTGAGACTCCAATTATAGGAGGGATGCACAAACCTACAACTCTATTGGAGAGCTTAATATCCCTATTAGAGAAAACATTCTTTAGAAAGCTTAACCTTTTGGCAGTTGAATTAATGAGCTCCACCACTGCCCCAACCATACGATGTGACATCACCTCCCTACCCAGGGATTGCTCTTTAAAAATTCTCCTATTCCTTTCCTTCCAGAGTTCCCAATAGATTGTGGATGGCACTACTTGCCATATACTGCTGAAAACACCTTTGAAAGTTTTTCTCGGCCATGCTGACAACCAGTCCCCCAATTTCTATAGGAGTGGGGTTTGGAACCCTAAGAGTACCATTATGATCTTCCAACAGTGCTCAACATACGGGCATGAGAGTAGTAGATGGGACACAGTTTCTGCTTGCTGCTTACACATAATGCATCTGTTAGGGCCCTTGAAGCCCATCATTGCCAATCTGTCCTGTGTAAGGATTTTCTTTTGTGATGCCAGCAAGGTGAAAACCCTGGCCTTGGGCAGAACATGCTTACCCCAAAGAGTGCATTTGGCCAATTCTGCATTGACTCTGCCCTTTCTTTAAGCTTGTAACTAATCTTAAGCTTATACTCCCCATTCGTTGAGGTTGCCCATCTCAAAGTGTCTTCCCCATCACCACTTGGTATCATTCTTTCCTTTAGTAGCGACGCAAGGGCCAATTTTTGATCTTCTAGGGCATCGAGCTCGCTAGGGTCTTTCCAAGTCCATTGTTGCACTCCATTTCTCCAAACCTTCCTACTGTAGTCACAAACTTTCGGACCCCAAACTCTATCTACTATTGCCTTAATTTCTTCTAAATGAGCCAAATCTCCTATCTTAGGAAAACCTTCCCAGAAATCGTTCCAGAAGGAGGCATTATGTCTGTTGTGAACTTCCCACATGACATGCTTCGTAATGATATCTCTGCTTTCATAGATGAAGTTCCAGATGGACGAGCCCTTTGGTGGAACAAGTACTCTAATTATGCTAATCGGATCATTCGAGTCCAAATACTTTCTCCTCAGAATTCTTACCCACTTTTGGTTACCTGTGTATACATTTGCCATACTAATTTAGCACCAAGCCCCTGATTCATGATCTTCAATTGTCGAATGCTAGCCCCTCTCGCCAGTTGGGGTTTGCAAGCCTTATCCCAAACTAACAGTGGAATCTTATTTGTTTCTTCTGGCCCATTCCAAAAGAACTTCCGCATAATTTGGTTGAGCTAGGTAGAGACACTCTTAGGAATCTTCATGCAATACATCGAGTAGATTGGGATAGCAGACAACACAACCTTTACCATAAGTAACCTACTTGCAGAAGAGAGCCATTTTCCTTTCGACAACTCCATCTTCTTCCTTCAGTTATCTACAAGCCTTTCCCAATAACCAATTCGGTTGACCCCAACAAACAAAGGCATTCCAAGAAACTGACCAGGAAGGTTGGCAAGTCTCACTCCCAGGATTCGTGCTAGGATATATTGAAGGATAGCTGGACATTTAGGAAAAAGACTTCTGATTTCCTCTAGTTGATAGCCTTCCCTGAGGCACTACTATAGTCAGCCAGAATTTGCTTAATCTTCCTTGCCTCCTTTCTTGTGGCTTGTCTGAATAAAATGGTGTCATCCACGAATTGCTGGTGAGTGCTAGCTCCCACCCTTGGAGCAACCTCAATACCCTTCCAAGAACCTTCCATCCTAGCTTGTCCAATTTTCCTACCCAGGGCCTTTGCCATAATGATAAATAGGAATGGGGAGAGGGGGTTCCCCTGTCTTAAGCCTTGAGAAGAACTGATGAAGCCTTGGGCCACACCGTTGATTAGAATTGAAAACCTAGGGGAGGCGATACAACTGCTAATCCATGCCACAAGATTTTTGTTAAAGCCAAACCCACCTTGAACATCCAATAGGAATTACCCGTCTACTCAATCATAGGCTTTTAGGATGTCTAATTTTAGAACCGTGCTTGGAATTCACAGTTTCCTTGTCGAATGAATCATTTCATGGGCCACAATTATCCCTTCCACGATGGACTTGCCCGAGATAAAGCCACTCTGCTCCTTAGAGATAATCCTATTGATCACCAATTTGAGTCTGTTTGCTATTACCTTGGAGATAATCTTGTAAACCGTATTGCATAAGAACATTGGCCTGTAATCCCCCATGCATTTAGCTTCTTTTTTCTTTAGAATGAGAGCAACAAAAGTATGATTCAGCGCTCCGAGCATCATGGAATTTCTTCTAGATTCTTCCATTTCTTTAACTAGGTCCTCCTTAATAATATTTGAGAATTTCTAAAAAAAGAAGGCAGGAAAACCATTTGGCCCCTGGGCTTTATGCAAACCCAGTTGAAAGGTTTCCTTCTTCACCTCATCCAAGCTAATCGGTTGGATGAGAACCCTGTTATCTGCTTCTAAAATTATGTTTGGGATTTCCCCTAAGAACTCCTCCGTCACCCTCCCATTCAGTTGAGCCTCTTGAGAGAACAGAGCTTTGAAGTACCTGACAACCTCTTGACTAATTTCCTTCTCATCACTAACAATGGTCCCATCATTTCTTTCGAAGGCAGTGATCCTATTTCTACTTCTATTGACTAGAGTTGAGTTATGGAAGTACTTCGTATTCTTGTCCCCTTCTTGAAGCCATAATTCCCTTGATGTCTGCTTCCAGTGGCATTCCACCCTTGCCGAGACCTCCAATTGGTTACCTAGCAGCTCCTCTTTCAAAAAATCCTCCTTCATACCATTTGCAATTACTCTCGCATTGAGAGCCCTGAGCTCTTCCTCAATCTTATCACTCTCTTCGAAGATATTCTTAAAATGTTCCTTGTTCTAGACCTGAAGTTTTGCTTTGATATGGGCCAACTTTTTCTGAAAGCCAAATAAGCAAGACTACTTGTCCACCCAGACCTCCTGCCACCACTTGGAAATTAGACCCTGCAACTCCGGGTCTCGCAACCACATCTTTTCAAAGCAGAAGGGGGGGCCGCCTTTGAATCCATTTGGCTAGATCGACAATTGTATCAGAAAGTGGTATGAGCCGCTCCATGGTAGAATTGATGCTTCTAGAAAACTTGACATCTAGGACCATTCCCCTACCACCAGGGATCTATCTAGCTTTTTTGCAATGTTTGTGAGGCCCATCCTTCTGTTTATCCAGGTGAAAATTCCTTTTTTTTTCTGAATCTCCCTTAGTGAGTTGTTATCCACAAATTCCTAGAAATCCCGTTGAGCCCTGGACATTATTCTTATTCCCCCTTGTTTCTCCAAATTGTTCAAGGTGGCATTGAAGTCCCCTCCAATCAGAACTTTCTCCTCCTTAAGCTGACCCAGGGAGAACGAAATCGACCCCCAAAGGGTCCTCTTTTCTATTGTAGCTATAGGGCCGTACACATTGATTAATTTGAACTCGACATTACCTTGCAACAATCTAACTAACACCAATAACCAATGCTGGTTGGAATCAATTAGACTGCAATAGACCGTCAAATGATTCCAAACCACACCCAGCCCACCCGAGGCTCCATCTGACTCCCTAAAGACCCCTTCCCAACCTCTCCAAAACTTCACCTTCTTCTCCTGATCTTCCCTACTCCACTTGGTCTCCTGAATGAGCACAATGTTAGGTTTGTTACTCTCTATCTGGCGTTTGAAGTGCCATTTGCTAGGGGCATTTAAGCCCCTAGCATTCCAACTTAAAATTCTCATGATTCCCCAGGAAGGGGAAGCCCCTTCTCGTTGTTGAGTATTGTTGGTCCCAACTTTGTTTGACCCTTGGTGGATCCTGCCAAGGATAATTTCTCCTTATTGGATTTACGACCCCTTTGGTTGAAAAACTTGATCCTGGGAGTCTTACGACCATAAGGGATTTGCTCAATCCCTCTCTCAACCAAAATGCCCTCTTGATACCCTTCGAAGCTACCATCACAATTTGACTCAAATCCCATACTCCCCTGGTCTTGGCCTTCTCCATTATCCTCCATCCTAAACTCCTCCAAAAGCCCTACCTCTGTCCCCTGCCGTCCCTCTTCAACCTGTCCCTGTTCTAGGTTCACTTATGTTTGATCCCCCACTCGGATGTCAGTGAGGTGAGGGAAAACATCCTCGGTCTGGTCCTTCATACCAGGAAAGGAACACAGGTCCTCTAGGTTCTCTTAATTAGGCCACTAAGCAATTTGGCCTTCTTCCATCTGAGAGTCCACCAACCGCCCAAAATCTGTTCCTAATTATTTTATGGCTAATTCTAGGGGCCATACTGCCTCCACATGTTCTTTTCCTATGTCAGTCATTAGGGGATTTTTCTCCTACGATAATTCTGCCTCCTGCATAGGCTTCTTCCCATCCAAATACAAATTCAAGCCATTGGCCACTATCCAAGAGCAACACCTTTCTTTACCATGCGCCATTGATTTGCATATAGGGTAGAGATGCAATCTATCTTCCTTGAACACCACCTGTTTTCAACTACCTGACTCAGAAATTAACTCTACAGCTTCAAGCAAGTCGACTCCCTTCACCAGCGAGACACATAGTCTGAAATATATACCACCGGTAAAATCCTGCTGGTCCTTGTCTAGGTATTTAAACTTCCCTAGTTTTCTGCCAATCTCCTTGAGAGATTCCTCCTTCCAATACTCCGATGGTAGATTGTACAATCAAAGCCATATTGAATTTTCTTCTAGCTCTAGCTTTTCTGGGTCAAAGTTAGGGTGCCACTCAAAGAGATGCATTTGAGCCCCATCCATGAAGTACGACCCCAATCTTAAGGCCCTATTTCTTTCATCTTGCTCAAGAAAGGTGATCAGAAAACAATTGCATTTGAGAGCCTTCACCGCAATTTTATTACCTCAGGTTTCTACATGCCAATTCTTAATGTTTTCCAGGCTCCTTTGACCTTCGCCTCCCCATTTCAAAAACATACCTATTTCTTGAAGTAAACCCCTAGTTTTCTTGACTACCCCATCAATAAAGGAAATTGAGGGCATCAAAATTGGAGGGGACATTCCGTTTTTGCCTTTGCCTGGCTTTGAAGTTTTGGAGTCATCTACTATTTTGGCCTTTCCCTTGTCTGTCGTCGTGATCCAAACCCCATTCGCGCCTTCCAATCGCCAGTGCTTGGTTGTATTACTGTTCAAGCCTGGCTTTTTCCTGAACCACCCATTCACTCTGCTTCTATTTTTCTTACCTTGATTACCTGGTTGAAGCCTCCTTCCCCGATAATCTTTGGCCAGATCAGAACGGAAGAGTCTAACCCATGGGGGCCCTTGGCCATCAAGTCGCCTGGAGTGATATCTACTGCACTCATTCCCAGCTTTGCTCTTGCTCTTCGAGTAATAATAGGGGTGACAGTTATCCACCCACCCTCCATTTTCTAGCACCCATTGAGTTCTCTAGATTTCTGAGCAGCCACTCCCTCCGACGAACCCCTAGGTAGTCCACCCATTATTGATCTTTTCCCTAAAGGTTTCGAATGGTACTACTCGCTCAAGTTCATCACTCCACCTCTCTTTGACCCAACAATCCTCCTCTACTGGTCTTCAATTTTCTCCTGAGATTTGTCCCGCCTCTGCGCCTTACCCCTTTTCTCCTTCTGTGCTTTTCTCCTCTGGGTTTCGCTAAACTGCTCCTCACACACTTGCACCATTTTTTTTATGGATTTAGTTATATATTATTATTATATTAATAAATTTATTTTAATAATAAATGTCTAATAATATATTTATAAATTTAAAATTATTTTCATATATTTAATAATTAGTTTTAATGTGTCATAATGTTAATTTATAATATAATTAATTTGTATTTTGTTTTTTATTAATATAGTAATAAAATTTTATTTTTTAATAAAAATATATTTATAATACGACCTTATGTTTTTATTTTATATTATTAATCTGTAAAATGCAACATAAGTTGCATGTAATATATTGATTAGCAGAAACATGTACATATGTGCATATATCCCAAATAAGGGTATGGAGATAAGCATATCAAAACCATTGTCACCCAAAAAAACTACTAGCTACACCCTAATACATCCTATCACATCCCAAAAAATATTACATAGCCACTTGATTTACGCCCGTTTTGAGCATAGCTTGGACACAAAATGGTTTCAACTAACCTTGTCAATCCTCATTGTAGAACTTGTTCACTTCCACCACCTCGGCGAAGTCTTTGCACCACTGGATATCCATGACCTCGTTCAAGCCCAGCTGTCAATAGAGGAAGTTGCATCTTATTGTAGCTTAGTGTTTGTGTCGTGCTCGACCTTTGGCATCCAAGTTAAGGAGAAAAGGTTGTTGCTCCACTGCCACCTTGAGGTGAAACATCTTGTTGATGTCATTCGGCCATGGTATCCCCATGTCCAGTTCAACGGTTGTTACCAAAACTAAAAAAATTCAACCAATTATCATTATGGATTGTGGAAAGTTGATATTTCTAATAGAAATTATTGTTCATATAATTCATATGTTTAATTTAAATATAAAAATATAATAATAAAAAAGTATATGAATTTTACTTTTTAAATAATTATTTAGTTATTTAATTAAATATAATTTTTAAGAAATGTCTAGACAAATTTAAGGTACTACTTTGTTAGTGAATGTCATTTTGGAAAAGTTTAGATATTTTTTGGAAAATTGATATAGAAATTTAGATATTTCTAAAAATTGTTTGACAAATAAAGTACTCTTTAAGAAAATAAATAATAATATTATAATCATGCCAAGAGGTGTAACCCTACAATGGTAGCAAGCGAATGTAATAGTGTAAGAAAAAATAAAGGATTCGTATTCTGCCAACTGTTAATAGGAGGAATAGATAATGGATTAACAAAATTTATTATGCCCAAGTTACAATCAAACAATTGGCAAGCACACGTAGGGACATGACCATTTCAAATTGACATGCAAGCGATGGTAGTGGAAGAGGATGAGACACAAAGGTAATGCCAAACAATACCAATTTGTCGTGCAACTTCTCAAGTGTGGGGAAAAGATCGGTGGGAGAAAAACCATTCTCACCTTGCATCGTCATGCATAGATGCACCAAATGAGTGTAGTCACAGAGGGTAT